>JAJOOH010024645.1:0-10629 GCA_029582605.1 Solanum gracilifrons
ACGTTTCATGTCTTAGTCATTTATATATATATATATATATATATATATATAATTTGCCTAATTGATATCTTTACTTCATTATATCGCTTCTTTGCTCTTTGTAAAACTAACTGTCAGGGAATCACATGATGGCCTACTGACAGTGATTAGTGATCCCTGTATGGCATCTGTAGCCCACTTTCATGACCATGCATGAAATCTCATAGTCTGGTAACGAGGTCTATCAAGGTACGCCCCCCAAGGCTCTTGTATGGTCTGCCCGCAGGCCTGTGTCAGTCAGGTGAATCCACGACGGGAAATTCCAGCTGATTATATATGAATTTTGTGCACAAAGTAGTTCGCACATAGTAACCCTATATATACCCACCCTACGCTGCAAAGTAGTCTATAATATCAACTGCTTGCAATTATTTATAATAATTAATTCATTAATCACATAGCTCGTGATACAATTAGTGATTACATTCTTTAGCTTGAGAATCATATATCTTGTGACATATGCACTTACAAACAGTCTGTGGCTGTTTGCTTTCTTTAAATTTATGCAACATGTACACCGCTAACATCTAAGAGTTCCAACTGTAGACAAATGTAGTTATGTGAAACATATTGCTTCCTTGAAGAGTACTATAACTCTATAGGTTTAGGACTCAACATGAGAGGGTTTATAAATTAGGATAACTTTATTTCAAGTATCATAGAATCTATAGTGACATTTATTGGAAGAACATGCAAGTTTAGGTCGTGCCTTAAGGGCAAAAGAGGTTTTAGCTTTACATACCTTAATTCGGGACTTACTATCTTACGTCATCAAACTCCTTTGCTGAAAATTTTATCTATAACATAAAATCATAAAAGGATAGTATAAGAAACTAATCAAGAATCATAACAATGCCAAAACACAATAATGGTTCAAGAGTGACAATTTCAACAATTACCATAGATGAGTGGTGTATCACCACACCTTTCTCTTTCTCTACTTTCATAGTAGGCTTATGACATATTTACATGTTCAGTATTACTCCTCATCCTTTAACCATAAAGAACCAGCCTCCTTAATCATCCACACTTAACATAAAAGTAAAACTCATACCCTCCGATCACCATCCCACACGTTCCTTGTTAACGATGTCAAATTCCTTTATAAGCTCATAGTTTAAGTTGGTAGAGAACTAATGCAATATATTAAAATAATAGGAGCTCATATAACCAGCTACAACATATTCCTAGCGACTTAGGAATTTCATCAAACACTTGGTGAACGACAAAGTTTCAAGAACTATAATAGTCGCGTTCTCTATACGTCGCCTTCCATTTTAATGTAACCAGCTTACTTCCCCAATACAATACCATTGACTCCTCATTTGGCCAAAATAACAGCCAACACAACCTTCTACAAACTCCCTCCTCACTAAAACATCAAATACAATGGGTAAAACATGCACTCACGCCTCCTATCACCGTCCCGTGAGTCCTACCCGCAAATTATACTTAAAGCATCCTTGGAATACTATTTATGAAGATAGAAGAGGATTCATACCTATTTATCAAAGAAAAATAGCCCCTGCCCTTCTTTATTCTCCAAGAACAATACTTTTTCCTTCAAGAAAACATTTAGCTAAGTATATCTATAGGTCTATGTAGAGGAAGACACTTGATTCTTGAAGAAACCAACTTACCTTAAGCTTTGGTGGATTGAAGATGAGAAAAACTTGAAGAAATAAGTTGAAACCAGTCCTTACACGTCCTTGAGTATATGAGAAAGTATATCCCAAACTGCTAATATAAAAACAAGAAGTTTGGCCGACTTTCTCTAAAGTGCCACATGTCCCGCCGTGATTGGGCAGTGCGAGCGTATGTCGTAGAATGAACATAACTTTTTACTCCGATACTGTTTTAACAAGAGGTTTGTTTTGCTGGAAACTAGACTCAAATACCTTCAATTGGATAGGTAGTAGGCCCTCTAACTCGTTATATATTAGGATATATGCTCGTCCAAAGTCAAATGATAAATGAGATCATTTGTAGTATTCCTCTACAATGACCCTTTAAACTTTACTATTTTCTTTAATGATCTCTTTGACCTAAACCTTTGGTTTAACCCTTCAAATGACTAAATATAAGGGTTACATGGTATGCTTAACCATTTTCAATGATATACCTCCCCCGATATCACATCTATGCATTGGTGTTTATGAGTCGCAAATGTATTTTAAGTTATGGGATATTTCATGTAGGTCCTTACAAAATCTTGAAAAGGGTTAGCAATGTGGCTTATGAGTTAGAGCTGCCAGCAGAACTAGCAGTGGTTTATCCAGTCTTTCACATTTCCTTGTTGAAAAAGTGTGTGGGTGATCCAACATCGATATTACCATTAGAGAGTGTGGTTGTGAAGGATAGTCTCACTTATGAGGATGTACCAATTGATATTCTTGACCGTCAAGTTCGTAGGCTGAGAAATAAAGAAGTCGTTTCAGTGAAGGTTTTGTGGAGGAGTCACTCCGTAGAGGGAGCTACTTGGGAAGCAGAAGCAGCCATGAAGGCCAAGTATCCTCACCTCTTTCCTTGCGATTCCATTTCATCTTGAGGTAATAGTTCATCTCTGGTCTCTCAGTTTACTCTTGCGTAAAAACCAGTCTTAGTATGTTGTTCATTCGGTTGTTCTTGCATTTCAGCTTCTAGTACTTAGTGGTAGGGATTGCAATTCTTTCCCTCTATACTCAGCTCGTTTAGACTTCATTCGAGGATGAATGTTCCCAAGGGGGAGATAATGTAACACCCTAGATTTGACAAAGACGAAATAGCAGATTTTCAGAAATTGCAGGTTCCACTGACGGAGGCCAAACCACGGCACGTGGTTCGAACCACAGATCGTAGGTAGGGTTCGTGGTTGGCCACTCAGAATTCCCAGAAAAATCATAAACCACGGCCAGACCTACTTACCGTAGGTGGGACCACGGTCCGTGGTCCATGTCTGTGGATCGTGACCCTTAGAATCTAGTCTCTCAAGCCAAATGACGCCCCTCCAGAATAGACCGTCAGTTAGTCCACGGTACGTCGATCAGGTCCGTCGATGGCTCCGACAGTTTTTAAGTCAGAGTCATTTTGGTCCTTTCCCTTATGCGATGGGCAATTAAACTACATCATTTTACACCTAAACTACGTCGTTTTACTCAGTTCAAGCCTAATAATCTAGTCAGAACCTACCTAACTTTTATTCTCCAAAATCACCAAAAATTAGAATGAAGAGAAGAGAAACATGCGCTAGTTTTTCTCAAGAACACGCAGCAGGTTTGCTTCAATTCCAGCCCCGAAATTGAAGGATCTCTCCGTAGATTTTGTCACCAGGTATGTGGGATTTCACTAGTGGATTCCTTTCTTCCACTAGGTTCCTAGAATTCAGTCAGATTCTTGATTTTCTATATCTTACTTACACCTAAGGTTTCAAAATCCTTGGATAATTATTGTGATTTAGCTGTTGTAGTATTCGTAATCAAATTATCATGTTTTCTTGGAAAGTTTGCTTAGTTCCTTGCATGAAATTCAGAACCCTAGTTTTGTAGATTCTTTTAGTTCATGAATTACACTTGCTAGGTCAGTTAAACATATAAGCATGCTCCAGTTTTCGAATGTTACATTGTTAGTTCCTAAATGTTGCATTCTCAAATTTGCATGTTAGAACATTGAACTATCCAGTATTTCAGTTATTTTGTGTCAAATACATTTCTAGTTGGGAGTAGGTTTAGCACCGAGTTGGTGTAACACCCCGGGAACCAGAAGGCTAAACTAGAGATTAACGTGAGGGTTAGAGTCTTGAATGTCACTCATCGTACCTAAGAATAAAGGATTTCGTGTTAGAACATCAAGGTATGACCCCCAAGGACCAACCATGGGTCCTTGATGAAGACCCTACAATTTGCCTGGACAGTGACCCACGACGGGGACTTACACCCCATAGGTCCATCCACGCACATGGGTGAGGGGGTCGTACGTCAAGGACTTAAACCAAGTCTCTGAACCCAACCCACGCTTCACCATCACGAGTCGTGGATCCAATCCCGGTCCGTCAGTGGTAGATCGTGGATGGGGCCTGGAAGATCATTTTTTTGGATCAAGTTAAGGGCACTTTGGGGTTTTCTATTTTTAATTAATATTAAGTGGCATCATTTTATTCTAATTAAACAACCTATATAAGTATTTAATACCCCTAAATTAAGTCATTCATCTCATTATTTCTAAATTCCCAAAACACTACAACCTCTCAAAAAATCCTCTCTCTAGAACTCAAGGAAGAAGAAGAAGAAGGAGGAAGTTGGGGCCTAGGGTTTTAAGGAGAAAGGTTTTTCTACTCAATTTCGTGGGGATTTATAGCTAGGTATGGTAACTCTTCATCCATGGATAGAAGCCATCCATGGAGTCTCTTCAAATTCACTAGAAAATCTCCAAAAGTTAGGGTTTGACTTCACTCTCATTGATTCCTTTCAAATTTGTTTATAATTATTGAATTATGTTTTATTATGGATAAATTGATGATATTACATGGTTTTATGATAAATTCCCCAAGAATCCATAAATTGCTCTATTTTTCCAATTATGATCTCAAAGTGTGGGTATTGATTGATGCATGGAGAATACTATAAAATTATGCATGTAGTAATTGAACTACTTGAATTATGATTATATCCATGTCTAATGTAGTGAATTCTAGATGTGTTGATTGTATATGATCTATGATCCTTGAAGGGTAAGGTATGAGAAATTATGCATGATTATGAGATTTATGTATATGCTTTGAGAACACTTGAGAGTGAAGTGTTTATGATTATGATGTAGTTGTTGGGAGTGCAAGGTTATTCTCATGAAATCATAATGAACTTGATGTGAAAGGTTTACTCACATAATGATGTATCTTGGATCGGTAGGCCATCTGCACCCTTTCATGTGTAACTAAAAAGACCTATTTAATGATCTAACTTGAATCGGTAGGCCAAGGGCGCCCTTTCATGAGTAATAATGTTAATAGAAAATAAACTACTTTGTGGTAATTTAATGCTTAGCACCGAGTGGATATTGTGTGATGTAGAAGCTCTCCCGTAGTAAGGTCAGGTTTCTAGAAGCAACTTGTTGAGATGGAAGCTCTCCCATAGAAAGGTCGGGTTTCTAGTAACAATCTCCTTATCCCATAAACTACGTGCCCATTTATGATATTAGCTAGTGGATCCACCTAAGCTAAAAGTTATCGGTTCTACCTTAGGCAAGTAGGCCAACCCTTTTCAGTGTGGGAGTCACTGGATTCCATGTTAAGGCTCACATTATATCATGTCGGCTAAGGCTTATTTCCCACAAGAATAAGAAGCTTAATAATGAAATTAGGCTTGCTTAAAGAGGCATTCCGAAGTGTTTAAGTAATCATGAACTAAGGCATGCTTAAAGAAAGTATCTCGTAGGTGTTCAAAAGTTCCAAGATAATGCTAAATTGCACTTAGAGATGATGAATATGAATAATGGCCTAGAAATTATTACTTAGCATGGATGACATTTATGGCGTCTTATTCATGCATTGCACAAGTAACCTTTAAGGTTGTTATGATGAGTTCTTTTTATGAATAAGATTATGAGTTATGAACTAGGGTAACTCAATAAGCTTTGTGTATGAGTTCTCAAAGGATTTTATGATGATCATGACTATGTTGAATATGCTTCTGACTTATGCTTTTACACTAATCTTCATGATGATTCTTAAGCTTGGTAAAGTGCATGTTTTCAACTAAAATGTCCTTTTTAGCATGTTTTCAATGTTTTTATTCATGGCTATCATACTTAGTGCATAGTTGTACTCTCGCCTACTTTCCTATATTTTTCCCAAGTGTAGGGTCCGGTTCTCAAGGTGATCCTCATTGTGGCTAATGCTTGGATTTGTTCACTTATCCTAGCTTGTTGGTGAATCATCTTGATATGAAGATGGATGTTATCTCTTTGAAGTTTCATTTCTAGTATTTCCTTTTTGGACTATGTTGTATGGGTCGTGTCCCTTTTCTCATTTCAAATATTGTAATAGATGGCTACGTTGAGACTTAGAGTCTAGATTTCTGCTTTTGTCTTTTATGAAAATTATAGAGTTGGACTTGAAATGTGTTTTTTACTCTTACTGTTCTATTTCTTATGTTTAATATGCTAAGTCGCTTGTATGGAGTCCTTCGGGGTTCTACACGTCATGTTACATCTAGGGGGTACCCCTGGGTCGTGACAAACTTGGTATCACAAAACAAGGTTTAGAATGATTCTAGGATTAAGTTTCATAAGTCACGTCTAGTAGAGTCTTGTTCATGAGTGTGAAGCGCACCACATTTATGAATGAGAAGCTACATGATGTTTAGGAAATTCCACTTCTTTCATCACTCTTAAGTCGTGTGATAGAGTTTAACTCTATAAGGTTCGTCTTCTAATCTTTACCCAGTGGTCTACAGGACATGACTACTCAAGGAGCTTTCACAGGTGGATTTGAAAGAAACAATGTTGATCAAGGAGCTCCTCCTCAAGCTCCTCGAGTTCTGGTTCATCAAGTGACAAATGAGAAAATTCAGTTAGGTTTTCAAATGTTGGCTCAAGTCGGGATAGAAACTTCAGAAATTTATGGGTCAAAAATGGAGGAAGATGCTCAAGAGTTTATAGATGAGGTCTCTAAGGTGTTGGACATTATGGGAATTACGTCGGTAGACAAGGCGAAATTAGCCACCTATCAATTGAAAGATGTTTGCTCAGATGTGGTTTAGCCAATGGAAAGAAGTGAGGCCGATAGAAGTGGGTCCCATGGAATGCGAAAGGTTTAGGAATGGTTTTCTTGATAGGTTTTACCCTTTGAAGATGAGAAAGTCTAAGATACTTGATTTTATTAACCTTAGGTAAGATGAGATGAGTGTTGAGTAGTATGTTTGGATGTTTAATAGGTTGGCGAGATATGCTCCATTTATAGTGGACGACCCTAAGTCAAGAATGGAAATGTTTGTGTTGGGTGTGTCCGACTTGATAGAAAAAGAATGTGGTATGGCTATGCTTGAGAATGATATGAATATTGATTGTCTTGTGATTTATGCTCAAGGGATTGAAAAAGAGAAACTTGAAGAGAGGTCTAGAGAAACAAAGAGGTATAGGCTTGATGATAATTCCCCTCAAGGAAGGTTGATGGACATGGTTGCTCAAGATTCCAACAAACGTTTTCTGGACAAAGTTCTTCTAAGGTCCCACCAAGGTTTTATAAAGAGAGGGTGTTTAACCCTAAGTCTCAAGGGAAGGGTATTATATCCCTATTTCCTTCTTGTTCTAGGTGTGGAAAGAGGCACGAGAGTAAGTGTCTAGCCAGCATAGATGGTTGCTATAGTTGTGGTGAAATTGGTCACAAAATAAGAGATTGCCTAATACTTAAGGCTAGGGGAAGAGAGGGCAAGCAAACTTTTCTAGGATGTGTTAAGTGTGATAGAAGCCATGAAGGTGAATGTCTAGCGAGTTCCAATATTTGTTTTGGTTATGGCAATCTGGGCCACAAGATAAGGCATTGTTCTACAGTTGCTAGAAATGAGGGAGATAGTTGTCTTAGGTCTCAACCCTACCTTTCATTCGGTCCGGTTGGTTCGGGTACTAGTGATCCAAAGCAAGACAGGTTCTATGCACTCCAGGCTAGAGGTGAACAAGAGTATCCCCCAAATATGGCTACCCATATGTTGATAATTTTCCTAATAGATGTATATGTTTTATTTGAGCCAAGTTCCACTTGTCTTTTGTGACGCCATAGATGGCAATGAGATTTGATGTGCTCCCCTATGTGTTGTTAGAACTGTTGCCTGTCTTTACTTTTATAAGTGATTTTATTGTGGCTAAGGGGGAATATAGAAGAAGCCACATTTTTCCTATCCCATAGAGTTGGCCTTTTGAATTGATAAAGCTTGACATGTTAGATTTCGATGTTAGTCTTGGTATGGATTGACTGCTCTCGTGTTATAGTGATTGTAGAACCCATGTAGTCAAATTGTTAGTTCCCAAGTTAACCATCGTAGAACCGAAGAGGGAAGTTCTATACCTAGAGGCTAGTTGTCCCTCATATGAAGGTTAAAAGAATAATGGCTAAGGGTTGCTTTTACCACCTAGTTATGGTTACAATAGGTCTGAATTGTCTTTGAAGACTCGTGAAAGCTAAGCAAGGGTTTGATCCAATTTTAGTTGACCTGGGAGGAAGCGGTGCTTAAGGAATTAGTTGAGGCTTTCTTCCAAGAGGGAGATGGTATGCTTGGATAGCAAGGTTCTGGAGTGTTCCTAGTGTTTATGATTTTGGATCTTCTTGAAAATTCCATTTATGAAGGATGTTATGAAATTGGCAAGAAGGGAAAACTTAGTCCCCGATATGTGGGCCCATGCCAAATTTTGAGACGTATTGATAAAGTTGCCTATGAGTTAGGTTTGCCAAGTGAGTTGGTTTCGGTGCATCCGATGTTTCATGTTTCCATGCTCAAGAAGTGTGTAGGAGATCCGACATCCGTTATTCCCCTAGAAGGGTTGGGGGTTGATGAAAGTCTTTCACATGAGGAAATTTTGTCAAGATATCCATAGCAAAATCATGAAAGCATGTAAGATTATATTGATTAAAACTATACATGTTGCCTCAAAAAAGTAATAAAAGAACTATACAAATATCTAAAATTGGAAAATCTACACAAAATTTATCAAAAAACTTGAATAACTAAGGGTCAGAAGGTGATGAATCTGGCCACGAGGAAGGAGCATCCATAGTATGATCAAATTCATAATTAAAATGCAATCTCTTGGACAGAGCTATGAAATTTTCAAATTTAATGTGGTGCTAATAAGATGAAGAGCTTCCAAATGATGCAGAGATAAAATGTTTCAGGAATAAATAGGTTGTCGAGATATGCTCCATCTATAGTGAACGACCCTAAGTCGAGAATGGGAAAGTTTGTGTTGGGTGTGTCCGACTTGATAGAAAAAGAATGTTGTATGGGAATGCTTGAGAATGATATGAATATTGATTGTCTTGTGATTTATGCTCAAGGGATTGAAAAAGAGAAACTTGAAGAGAGGTCTAGAGAAACAAAGAGGTATAGAATTGATGATAATTCCCCTCAAGGAAAGTTGGATGGACATGGTTGCCCGAGATTCCAACAAAGGTTTTCTGGGCAAAGTTCTTCTAAGGTCCCACCATGATTTTATAAAGAGAGGGTGTTTAACCCTAAGTCTCAAGGGAAGGGTATTATATCAATATTTCCTTCTTATTCTAGGTGTGGAAAGAGGCACGGGGGTAAGTGTCTAGCCAGCATGGATGGTTGCTATGGTTGTGGTGAAATTGGTCACAAAATAAAAGATTGCCTAATACTTAAGATTAGGGGAATAGAGGGCAAGCAAACTCTTCTAGGATGTGTTAAGTGTGATAGAAGCCATGAAGGTGAATGTCTAGTGGGTTCCAATATTTGTTTTGGTTATGGCAATATGGGCCACAAAATAAGGCATTGTTCTACAATTTCTAGAAATGAGGGAGATAGTCGTCTTAGGTCTCAATCCTACCTTTCATGCGGTCTAGTTGGTTCAGGTACTAGTGATCCAAAGCAAGACAAGTTCTATGCACTCCAGGCTAGAGGTGAACAAGAGTATCCCCCAGATATGGCTACCCGTATGTTGATAATTTTCCTAATAGATGTATATGTTTTATTAGGGCCAAGTGCCACTAGTCTTTTGTGATGCCATAGATGGCAATGATATTTGATGTGCTCCCCTATGTGTTGTTAGAATTGTTGCCTGTCTTTACTCTTATAAGTGATTTTGTTGTGTCTAAGGGGGATTATAGAAGAAGCCACATTTTCCCTATCCCATAAAGTTGCCCTTTTGAATTGATAGAGCTTGACATGTTAGATTTTGATGTTAGTCTTGGTATGGATTGAATGCTCTCTGTTATAGTGATTGTAGAACCCATAGTCAAATTGTTAGTTCCCGAGTGAACCATCCTAGAATGGAAGAGGGAAGTTCTATACCTAGAGGCTAGTTGTCCCTCATATGAAGGTTAAAATAATAATGGCTAAGGGTTGCTTTTACCACCTAGTTAGGGTGAGGGAGAAAGATTATGTTTAGCCAAATTTAAAAAAAGGTTAGTTATTTCTCTTAGATTGATGTTACGTTAGATTATCACCAATTATGGGTGAGAGGTAGAGATATTCCAAGGACAACTTTTAAAACCCAATATGGTCATTATGAGTTTTTGGGTTATGTCGTTTGAATGGAGTTATGGTTACAATAGGTCCGAATTATCTTTGATGACTCGTGAAAGCTAAGCTAGGACTTGATCCAATTTTAGTTGACTTGGAAGGAAGCAGTGCTTAAGGAATTAGTTGAGGCTTTCTTCCAAGAGGGAGATGGCATGCTTGGATAGCAAGGTTGTGGAGTGTTCCTAGAGTTTATGATTTTGGATCTTCTTGAAAATTCCATTTATGAAGGATGTTATGAAATTGACAAGAAGGGAAAAATTAGACCTCGATATGTGGGCCCATGCCAAATTTTGAGACGTATTGATAAAGTTGCCTATGAGTTAGGTTTGCCAAGTGAGTTGGTTTCGGTGCATCCGATGTTTCA
>JAJOOH010024647.1:0-10569 GCA_029582605.1 Solanum gracilifrons
ACTCTTATTGCATATAAGCCCAATACCAAAGTTTATAGTTCAAATCATTGACTATATTCACTTGGTTCATAAGAATGAAATAAATTTCCTCTTTTTCTTCTAAACCCATGTTTCTCAACTTCCCAATTCCCAATCTTATAGTCATGGAAGATACAAATTCAACCTTTAGACTAAGTTAAGAAACTTACCTTCTTCTCGTTCTTCTTCTTCTTCCACCTCTCTCTTTAGTTTGAGAGCTAAGGCTTTCAATTTAAATTTATGTTTCTCCTTCGTTCATTCGCTCACTATAGAACAAGAAGAGTCCCTTTTTTTTTATTTCTTCTTTTGATCCCTGAAGTTGCAGCGTTGCTGCTGCTTCTGTTAGGGCTTTCAGCCCCTTTTTTTTTTAAAATTTCTGTTCCTTTTTTTTGTTTAAATGAGAGCTAAATGACAATTATGCCCTTATTTTAATATAGGGTATTACATTTATACACTTGCCCGTAATTCAACAGCTCATTGTAGTGCTTAATTGTGCCTAACATATCATGAATACCTTTTAGAAATGTGAAGAATTGGAATCTGTTCCATTTTCCTTTTCTCTAAGGTATTATTTTTTCTATGTTTACATGAGCCGAGGGTCTATTGGAAACAACCTATCTACCCTACAAGTACTGGTAAGGTCTGCATACTACTTGGTATATTGTTGTTTCTATTTTTCTATGTTGAAGGTCCTATTTAGGTCCACGTACAACTCTGTCCCAATGGATAAACTGAAAACAACGATCCACTGTTTTATTGTTCTTTCAAATTAAGAAAAGGAAAAATAAAGAGAGAAAAATCAAATAGATATCAAATACCTTTTCTCCATGTTAGCAAAACAAACTAACAAGAAAGTGGAAATTAACAGTGCTTGGTTCCAGTAGAATTTAAAAAATGAATTATATGTAACTATATATACTTCGGTATGATATTCGGTATTTCTGTATTTTTTTTATAATTATCAAATACTATACTGAATACCAAACTTTTTAAAAATGCATACCAAATACCAAGAAACTCAAACCACAGTGTTAATAATTTCAATTTCGATATGGTATTCGGTATCTATCATACCATGACATGTAGTAGGTGGATGTGAATGTGAATTAGCAAAACTTATTTCATCTCCCAACTGGATTCTAAAAGGAGAAAAAGGTAGTTTTAGTTCATTTGAAATAGTGTTCTTTTTTCTTCTCCCAGCAGGATTCTAAAACTTTAGAAACTTTGAACTTAATGATGGGAGATGCTTGTAAGTATGCAGTTGTTACAGGATCAAACAAGGGAATTGTCTTCGAGATTGTAAGGAAGGATAAAACTGATCATTCCTCCCTTCCCAGACCCCATTTGTGTGATTACACTGGTTGCATGGTTCTTTTTCCTGCTTGATATGATTTAGTAGTTCTTTTCTATTTGATATCTTGAAAGTGTAGATCATGAGCATGATATCACATTATTTCATACATTGAAAAGCATAGTAACTAAGAGATAAGTCTCTAAAATTGTGATAACATTAAAAGTTGAGGTACCAAAATGGTCATTACAAAGCAAACTGATTATAAGCTGAAGTGAAATCCTAAAAACTAGTACAGCACTGAAGCAAATGACTCAGTTTGAACTGTTCCATTTGAGACGGTTATGCATGAGAGAAATTGCATAATAATCTACTGTATACTGACGAGGCATTCTCGTGTATCGAGAAATTTTTCAAAAAATGTGTGAGCTTTCTTAGCCTGATTTCAATCTCCAATCTGGAAGCAGAGGGACAAGAAGAGTCGATTTTTCGTCCTTTGAGGATTGAATGTTTGTATTTCAGTGTATAATACTAAGTCAAGAGAATAAATCTTGAATGTCAAGGATATCAGCTAGGACACCAGCTGCTGTGGTATAACCAAAGGTTGTTTCTCGTAACAACGACTGTATATCTCCACTTGCAGACAAACGAATTGCAGACGTTCAATCATCATAGTCATTCTTCGACAAGAGCAAGTCATTAATCTTACTGATTGTATGACCTCCTAAGTACAAGGGATACATTTTACCATTAAGGTAGAATCAAAGCATTTAACTGCACAAAGTTTTTCAGGGCGACAACGAGATGATGCGTAAAGAGTAAAGACAAAGTAAGGCGTTAACCTAGGCATGGGTAATGTACACAAAAGTGTGTTCAATAATCAATTTTTCCCCAAGCAGCAGACAGCCAGACACTTTCTTCTGTGCTATTTGTTTTCAGTAAAGCTGTTTGTAGCAGTTGATTTTGTGAAAAATTAAAGTTGACTTTATGGAGGTACCAAAAATATCTTAGATATTTAGTAGAATTTGGTAGAGTAAATTATCTTTGATATTTATACTTAAGAAAAATCTAGATGTTGTATAGAAATATCTAGATTCTTGTTACATAGTTAGAAGATAAGGTATCTAGAATAATTTCTAGAAGAATCCCTATACAAGTATAAATAGGGGTGACATTAGGCATTTGTAATCAACCCAAGAACAACCCAAAATAAAGACAATTCAAGAGTCTTCTTCCATAAACAAAGGTCTCCTTTCCAGCTTCCTCTTCTTTAGTTGAATCTTCCGATCTTAGTTACGGTCTTGGGCTAGCAGAAGGCTTCCCGAATTATACTTTTCTTTTGCTATTCTCTACAGATTTTATTATAAATAAAGAATTGAGTGGTCTTAGAGTATCGTATATTTGATTCTTAGCCATTTTCAGTTGAGTTATATAGTTGTTCCATATGGGTTGAAATTTGAATAGAGGATTTTCAAAGGAATTTATAAGGTTTTACGTTCTCATCGCATAATATCACAACCATCCTTTTGTGAGCTTATTCTCACACTCTGAAGTCCATATTAAAGTCCATGTGAACCTCAAAATCTGGTTACACATGTGAGAGGGTATTGAGTTATGCCGTTGTAGTTTCCAAAGGGGTTTATATAGGTTTTTGGGCTATTTCACTCATACCCTTAATACTCAGAAAGACATTCACATTTCCCTTTCACATAAGATAATCCTGCAGATTGTATAAATGCATAAGAATAACTTCATACTTCAACTATCCTAATGAGAATTGAGATGAAGTGTAGTGTCAGCAGTTTTTTTTTTCTTTTTCATAATGACATTTGGAATGGATGTACGATTCCAAATTTCTACTAGTACGGACAATATAGCCATTTTGCATCCAAACAAAGCCATCATTACCATATGAACATGTTAGTGAATTATATTCAAACAAATCCAAACAAGGTCTGCGTACATCCTACCCCGACAAGCTTTTGCTTCCCAATTTACAATTGATGTTATACTAAATACAAGAGCTTATAACAATTTTCTCAACATAAGTCTCGAGAAAAAAAATGATAATTCTGCAAACCCATCCGCCATCTTCCCCACCCCAAATACATGAAAAAATAACTAATTAATGAAAATATTTTGGAACTATCATCTAAAGATATTTCAATGTTCCCCAATCTATGCCATTACAGATTTATACTTCCAACTCGTTCATTAATTAGTCATGGATACAAGAGGTGAACAGCTGACCAGATGACAAGGGCATAGTGAAATTGTTAGTCGGATTGCCACTAACATAAAACAGCTTAACTAATACAACTGGTTTGCAGATATCTCTCAAACTTATATGTCCAAGTGGGTGTATGCTATCATAATTTTCTAAAGCATTTGTTAAGAGGAATTGAGATTATCTTCTAAGATAAACGTGTCTTTAGTAGTAATCTTCATGCTTATCAATACCTTAACTTGCCATAACACTCCCATCAGTGAGAAAGTTTTGGTTTAAGCTGCTAGATGTGTGGTGACTTGCAGAATGTGATTAGGATAAATGATCAAGTCGTCATTATCCACTGAGCAAACTAAAAATGAAATGAAAGAATTACCTCGCATCATCAATCAAGCAAACATAACGCAGAACATTCCCATTTGCAGAAGCTTGTTTAATCCTATCTTCAATTTTCTTATCAAGTAAGGGAAGGCCATTCACTAGAAAGTCTTCCAGAGGCATCACATCTGGTCCTATTTCTTCAGGATACAAGCTTTCAATCTGAAAAGGGATCTGCAAATGCATCAAGGTTTCTGAAGCTGATTAAATTAGTAACAAAACAAAGAGACATAGCGACATGTATCGTAACCTTCATATTAACTAGGTTTAAACGCCGTCCAAGGAGCCGAGCAAGAAATAAAGCCTGTTAGGAAGACATCAAAACAAAATGTTGTTATGAGGGATGTTCAACTTCTCAAAATATACAGAACCGATTAGAACTATGAATGTTTCATGAAAGGTGCGAAGAAACCAAGTATTAACTATATCAAGTTGGATAAGATATGCTTCCCCATCACAATATGCGAAAATGATTCTGCATATACCACTGCTTTTCTGTACCCCAAAGACATCATCATCCCAAGTAGCAAATAAGAAAATATTATAACAAAGTACTTGAAGTATGAAACAGAGATGCTCCTTCTACACTCTCATGCACAAATGACTATGGCTAATGCGCCATTTTTCATGATACAAAAGAGAATAGCAGAATCGCAGACTAGAAGAGACCTTGATCTCCCAACTGTGTGCAGTAATGTAGAATTCATTTTTTCAAGTAGTTCAACCTTCTAGAAAAATTGCTAGCTCTGACCCTGACGTTGATATCTGGTTGTGAATCCATGTAATCATACAATTGACGTTAATCCTGAATCAACCAAATTATCAAAATAACATGAATTTTATATATTACACAACGAAGTCACAAAACTATTATTTGTCACATCAAAGTAACTGACTTTATCCACTATAACAATAAAATCACCCCAGCATTGAAACAGAGACATCTGATATTCACCAGACCTTTGTGAGCTTATAAATTTTTTAATTATCCTCAACATATTTCATAATAGCCAAGTGATTATTAACATCAGCAGCATCAATTTTAATAAACCTGATTAGTATAGTAGTATAATTCTTTGATATTTTTTCTGTCTTTTTTGGAGCTCCTTCCAAAGAGGTTGGGATTAGACTTTCAATTGGATGTGTCCCGGTCAAATCGTTAACGACAGATCCCTGCAGACGTACTACTTTCAATCAAACCTTCTCTCCTTTACCTTCTTGATTGATAGATAGTGAGGTGCATATTGTGGTTGTTAGACGAGATTCTGCGTTAATTCTATAAATTCAGATAGGTCTTTGAAAAGCCAGCCTACTCCTTGTCAGTTGCTATATTTTTTCACCTTGAGGCTGAGAGGTTAACTCCTTCCACTCTCAACCGCCTTTGCTTATCTTACTAGTAGCTCTATCTATTGGTACCAGCCAGGGAACTCCCTCTTTGCGAGCTACTTACCGCCACCCTCATGTACTACTCTACTATAAACTTTTTTCTACGAAGAAAAGTAAATTTCACCATAGTCCATCAATGATTCATAATAAAGAAATTGAATTGCGAAACTTGCAACTCACAATCAATCTCAGCAAAAGTAATATAAAATAAGTTGTTAAGTTGAAAAAAGAAGAGAACGATGCTCACCCAGAAAACTTCAGGAATCAGGACTGCTGAAACTTGGAAGCATCGAAAATTGAACTGTTAAAAACATTCATAAAACAAATTAGAAATCGAAAAAGTAACATAAACAGAAATCGCGTAAAATAATAAAATCGACATGCCTTTAGAGAAATATTTTCTGATCAAATTGAAGAAAGTTAACTGTAACATCTAATTGACTCGGACACACTATATAGTTGTTATAAGATTAAATCATATATATTATTATAAATGGGAAGCTTCAAAAGTGAAAAGTTAGATTATCATTTTATCCCTACACTAAATCATATATTTAATTAATTAAATAATAAATTGTAAAATTTAAATTAACTAAGACTAAAATACACGTTCTAGGGTGAGTTAATAATCAAACATCTAATTAATTTAATAGTAAAATTAAAATTACCTCAAGGGTTTATAGTAAAATTTTAAAAGTTTGAAGACTTAATTACACATTTTAGGGAGATTACATAAGAAGTTTAACACCCCTATTTCTAGGTTTACTTGCATTTCTATATTAATGCTCCACATTTTCTAAAGGTGTGCAGTTTCTTTTTTAATCATCTGCCTGTTAAAATTCTTTCTAAAGTAAATTTTCTATCCCAACGTTCTCAAGGCTGAATTCTAGGAGTAAGAATTAAAGGAAATTTCTGACAAAGAAAGAGAAAAATTATCAAGTGATTTGACACTTTCCTCTACTTATATGAAGCATAGATTAAACATTATCCATAAATGATATTTGCAGAAGAAACTCAAAGGACTAAGCAAATAATTAAATGCTTGGAATGTGAAAAGATATATTTTTAGATAATATCAATTGTACATGTATGTATAGCCTAGAATAATTATTGGTATATGAAAAGACACCCCCCCCCCCCCATTTACCCGATTAATGGTACTGATTTTATATATTTGTTTTATTACTAAGGTATTAAAAGTGTATTATTATATAAGAATGAATTATGAATTAATATCAAATGAATAATTAATGAGATGGTTTGTAATTGCCTTATTTATTACTAATTACAATGATTTATATTTTTCATCTTCTTATCCATTCAAACTAGACTAGATTCCACGTTCAGAGCAGTAATTAGTGGCAACGTTAATTCTCTTACTTAGTCTAATTATGATTTGTATTTTTCATCTTCCCATCTATTTATTAAAAGACTATTATTTAGAACTGAAAATAGAATTTGAACAGACACATTCACTACTATTTAAGAACTGGATGATAACCATTGAAAAATGAAAGAAACTCATGTCATTCAACTTGAGAAGAGGATAATAAAAAAATCTATCGCATCTATATATGATAGGCAAAAAAAAGGGAAGAAATGGTATAAAGGAGTAATAAATAGAATACATGGGAGACGACTTCTTTTTAGATATGCCTAAGTTCTCATATCTCTTTCGGTTCTCCGTTAGGAAGATTATTGTTTTTATAATTTCTTTTGTATTTCTAATGAACTCATTGCGGTGTTGTGATCTTTTAGCGATTATTATGAGCTTTTGGAATAGTTGTATGTATGAAGTCCAGTTTGTTAATTCTTTATCTGTCACTTTTATATTTTGGATGTAATTGCTTTTTAATCTTGTAAAATTTTGAAAGTGTATCTTCATGTATTCTTTGATTAGCCTTTTAATTCTAGAACTTAAATAATACAAATATTTCACACTTCGATTCTCATTAAAATAAAATAGGCAATCTTGTCAATAAGCCTGCATGATTATTTTTTATCCATTCATGGCTATAAAAGGTTATCAATGATATTTAGATCATAAAAAAGACGCACAGAGTTAAGAGACTTTATTATATTAATTAATTTCACATACTTATTGTTTGATGCCAAATGCTCAATCCCTTTTATGTATTTTATTTAATACATGAAATGTAATTGGTAAAATTTATATTGTTGATTTAAGCATTTTCTATTTGATAACACATTTTAAAATTATATAACAATAGTAAGGGATAAACGTGCAACACACGTTGCCAGAAACTAGTTTTAAAAATGTGTAAATGAATCATCACAATTAGGAGCTACATGAAACATTTCTAAACAGGGAAAATAGAAACTAATACCTCAGGCAAATTTCTCAACGGTTATCCATATCAAAATTAATACCATCAACATTTTCTCTCTTTATCGTGATTTTGTATTCTTAAAAAAGAAAATACCCATATCATTCGACATTTTTCCTTTTCAACGTTAGACCAAACATATGCATAAACTTGGGTCAGAAATTAATTCAGTGAAATGTGAATTAGGCGACAACATCAACTTAGCAAACACTTCATAAGAGGATTTGAAAATTTATCATCTTCTATAGAATCGAGGCATGTATTATAACCCAATCAGAAGACATGTAAAACTAAAGATAAAAGAAGATCAGCAGAAAAATAAATATTTGAATCAACAGATGTCAATCATATGTTAAAACAACTTTCGAACAATGAAAACAATATTTTCAAAAGCAATTTCCCACTTTAAGTATCTGAATACCAGTAGAAAACCGATATACTTCGATATCATTGAGATGTAAGGTGGGGCAAAACCAATATAAGCGTCGTGGTGAGGAAGAAAGAGGAAAAAATATTTATACCTTTGTAACTTTCTTACATCTATCGGAGCCCCACTTGGTTTAATCATTAAAGTTCTCCCAATCAACATTTATGGTTTGAGCAATAGACACTCCACACTGCTCAACAAGGTTAAAAATGGAAAATAATTAACTAAAAAGCAAAGTGCAGTAAACAAAAAATAAAAAACTTCTGAGGGAAAAGAATAACTTACATCTGTTGGAGAGTCATTTGTTTTAATCATCACATGCATTCGAAATCGATATATAAGATGGGAATTTGAGCAATATTTGGCCAGTATTTCCCCTTGTTAAATTTTAGTAGTGGTTTGAGCAATGGGCAGTCGTAAATATCTAGTTTAGAGAGGGAAGAGGGCATCTCTTTTAATGGAAGGGATTGGAGCTTAGGGCAAATCCAAATTTAGTCAGACTCCAATGTGAACACCAAACACCGAATGAGAAAACAATATATCCACTATAAAAATATATAACGCGTTGCTAACTACGAAAATAATTTACATATCCATCTTCAGTTGCAATTGTTGTTCAAAATCATCTAATCAGATCTCCATCAAATGTCTTCAAATTTTATAGAGACAATCTCTTTAGACTATTCCAACAAATATAAACAACACTTCAGATTTCTCACACACACACATAAAAAAAAGACACGATTTGAAATTCAAATCCACTTCTTCGAGCTTATTCAATCATCGCGAGTTATCTTTCTAATTTAATTTTCCGTACACAAATCTTACAAAATCAGTATTCTAACCACTAGTTGAGTCCCAAACATATTTACAAATCGAGTTTGTCTACTTACAAAAGACGCTTGCACTGGAAACATGAAATAGTATCAACGGTATAGCCCCATCTCGAAGACATGCCTATAACAGCAGACCTGAGTTCACTGTGGATGACATAGTAGCTTTAGCGGAAAGAACAAAAAAATAAAAAAGAACTCGTGAACAGATGTAAAAAATAGCAGCAACACCTTAGAAGCACTTCTTGTGGACAATGGATGGACCAGACTTGTCGTACTCGCCCTTCAAAATCCACATCTGATTAAGCACATAACATGTTCAAGTTAGCAACATGTACAGTTCAAAATAAAGTTTAAAATTGCAAAAGTATTTGCAAGAGAAGATATCTGAAGACAGTGATTTTATTACTCGTTGGATAAACACCCTGCAAATGTATATCTGAAGCTCTTACATCAAGCATTACCCTGTGTAGTTGTCTGGTTGCTATCCAAGAAATATAGAATTATATAACATCGAATTATTCTGACAATGGAAGTTGCACTTATTTCCTAAAACTTGTGATCGTTATCCCTGATTATCTTTTAAAAAATTTAGATTCTCTATGAAGCTTAAATATAAAGCTATGTGTTTGATGATGAGCACACCATCATCATAAATCATCATATCATATCATATATCATATTATATTAAAAGTGGAAAGGTTCAAAATACAAAGTTGAATTACCATTTTATCCCTAAAATAAATCAAAATAATATAAAACAAATAAATAATAGATAACATCCTTTAAATGTTAAATAATCATTTTAAAAGAACATACAAAAATTAACTTATATCCGTCATTCCTTTTACTCCCATTTAATTCTCTTCCAGTTGTTAGTCAATTTTTTTGATGAGTTATTATCAGTTTCACCAACTGACGTACGTGTAACGTGACCATCAAACTTCTCTCCAATAAGTATATTGATTCTCTTAATGTCTTGTCATTTACTAATGTGACCCCTCAACTTCTTCCTTAACTATATATGTAATTGCAAAATACACACAGGGATAAAGTTCAAGCAGTTGGATAATGTCTATTAGTCCAGATTTCTTTTAATGGTAAGTAAATAGTATGTATAACTTATAAATTTGTTGTTCATATTTTTTGCATGTATATAGTACTTAGTTAATATTTTAGATTATTGTCTTTTCCTATTAGGGTCTTTCTAATATTTCATTTTTTTAATAGGGAAAGCATGACAGAAAGCTATATTATTAGAATAACAATATTAATTATATGTAGATTGTGACAAAGGATTGTTGGAGTTGATACTTCCACTATATTCTCATATGTTAATATCAAGTTTCTTATTCTTGATTGATGGGTACACCTTCCACCTGATCCTTCACCTTCCACCTGATCCTTCACACACACACACATATGTATAAATTGAGGTATGAGGTACCACTTTTTTTGTTGGTCAAGTATATCTTAAACTTAACATAGATTTAAGACTACTTATATTGTTCAATAGTTAAAGCTTATTAAAAAAATAGTTCAAGTGGTTAATCGACGAACTATATTGAATAAAAAAAAAAGGAGAAAAAAATATTAATGAAATCATTAAATTACACTAAACGAATTTGGAGAATTAAAAAGAACATTTATAATTATTTCAA
>JAJOOH010024649.1:0-14402 GCA_029582605.1 Solanum gracilifrons
TGCTCACATGACTTTCTTTCAGCCCAAAAGTAATTGTCCAACCTTTTAGGTGGAATTACACTTCTAGTACTCCGACACGGTTTGCTAATGCAAAAATCATCACTTGTTGCATCCTCTTTATTATCCAAATTAGCAAATGTATGAACTGAGTTCACAACATTACTCCCCTTCTGAAAATCAACCTGTTGTCACGCCCCGAGCCTACACCCTGGGTGGGATCGGCACCCGGAGACCATTGCTGGCCCTAAGCGAACCCTTGGCCTGACTTTCTTAACTCAGCGGAAACCTGACTCAACAGAATAACTCAATGCCATGCAAAGACATAAAACAACTTAACTGATAAAATCTGGCCCAAAAGGGCAACTCGAGTCTCAAAATAGAATATTTACATATATACATAGATAAGAGACTCAATACTAACTGATTGACTGTCTATGAAGCCTCTAAAAATACTGAGATGGATGTTGGGACAGACCCCGCAACATCCTAACAAAACAAAACTAGGAACACAAAATAACCGAGTCCTCCGGAAAGCAAGGAGGCTCACCACTGACTCTGGAGTGCTCAGCTGGATCAACGGCGTGCAGGATGCTGATCCGGGGTACCTGTGTTTGCATCGTCATAAGATGCTGGCCAACTGGCATCAGTACATGGAATGTACGAGTATGCGAGCTGGAAAGCTAAACCACAACTTAAGCTTGAAAGGAGTACAGGAGAACACTTACCTTGGCTCTGTTCAACTCATGAATAACTGAACTCAATATATATAGCAATAAGACACATGTAATATATAAAGCTTGTAAAACTATTAAAACATGACATTCAAAATCATATTTATAATATCATAAAAATACCATGCTTCCTCTCAAATTCTACTTGTGCAATGCATGAATGAAGTCCCATACCCCTATCCACACTAAGCAGAACTTCTCGATGAACCATGCAATTTCTACTGTGGGAGTTTCTCTAACCGACAAACCACCACTATGAAACTAAGTGGTGATACAATGTTTTACCTCACGTTGCCCGAGGACCATCCTATATCTTGCCGTGATATAGGAAGCTAACTTTATTAAGTGGATCCACTAGCTTAACTTTACGGATTCATCTAAAAAGTATGACCCGTTAACTCCCATGTTGGCTACATGGTTCTTATAGAGAGTTGAGTTAATATGAACTCGTGCCCCAAATTCGGTGCTCAAGACTACTCCCAAAAATACTTTAGCTCATAAGTGTTTTTAACACATCTTTCTTTAGTTGAGATAATTACTCAAAACTTAGCCCGAAGGCTCACTTGGAATCGATGTTCCTTTTTCTTGAAAACTAGCCCAAAGGCTCTTTTGGAAAATCATAGTTCCTTTCTTACTCAAATGTAAAAGCATTTAGAAACTTCTTTGGGAATACATAGTTCCCTAATAACTTTTGAGAAATGAACTCAACTTTAAACTCTTGACTTAACTTGAAACTTGAGACCCTTTACTTAGCTTGAAACTCTATACCCTTTACTTGACTTGAAACTTGAGTCTTAACATGAAGTTAAAACGTTCAATAAAGACTCTTGAACAACTTATAGACTTGCTTCAGCTTGCTTTTTAACTCCTGAACTTAACTCTTAACTTCACTTGACTTGGAAACTAACTCTCCTTGAATTGGATTCATGGATTCAAGGTGTTTGATCACATGTTACGGATGAATTCTTGACTTTTAGAAGTACCTTGGAGGGTTCGAAACAACTAGGAAACATATGTACAATACTAAGGGACATGCATGAGAAAGTATGAAAAGAAAGGGGAAACTTGGCGTCCTTGGCGCTCTGCAAGGCGTGGAGCGCCAACCCTCAAAGTTCAGAGGGACCCTGCTGGTGCTCTGCTAGGCGCGCCGCCCCAAGGGGGAAAGTTCAGAACCCCGTTTGGGGCGCGCTGGCAGGCGCGACGCGCCACCCTCTTCCCCAGAAAACGCGACTTTTCTCCCTCTTTTCTCCAACTCTAAACCTTCTAAAATTCAATGGTTTCAACCCCAACCACTTAGAATCATAACCCCTCAACATACAATAGATTTCAACTCAAAACCACAACCGGAAACATGCCCAAAACAACAAGGGACTTCAACAACACAAACAACAACATCAACAACACAACCAACAACTTCAACAACACAACCAATCTTTTCTCAACAATAAAACGAGTGTGGCGTGTAGGGGAAAGAGCCAACCCAACACTATGAACTCACATACCTAGTAGGGATCACCCCCGACGATATCCATGACGGAAACTTGCTTGATCTCCTCTTCTTCTTCTCCTTTTCTTCTCTTCTTCACTCAAAAAGCCCTAACTCTCACTCTTTTAAAAAAAGGACAAACTGATCTAAAAATCAGTCTAACACAACAATATAACCAAAACAATTGGCTAGGGTAAAAGACCAAAATACCCTTACAAATTTCCGGACGGATTTCCCTGCCAACTGCCCAACTTCCAAAGGGCATAACTCACTCATACGAACTCAAAATTGAGCAAACTTGGTGGCGTTGGAAAGATCATTCCACAAGCTTTGCAACCATAACTGGAACTACACCTGACTCATCCTGAGCTAGAAGTTATGACTGCTCAAAGTTGGCCAAAAACTCACATTTTTCCATACTTAGCCAAATTTCCAGATTTTTAAATCTTTCTAAAAATGACTATTTCCAATTCTAAGCCTCTTCATAGTTATTTCAAATTGCTGAATGTTACACTTGTCCTCAAAGGTTGAAGTCATCTATCTCGATCTGGTCAGGACAATCTTGGAGCTGCAATGGTGTAACTTGTTGGATAGGCTTGCCCAAGCAACGCTTAAGAACTAAAACGTGAAATACAAGATGTATCTTGGCCTCGACTGGTAACTCCAATTTATATGCCACCTCTCTAATGCGCTTGATGACCTTGAAAGGATCAAAGTATCGTCGTTCAAGCTTATGACCCTTTTGTAGCCGCACATAAAGTTGTCGATATGGTTTCAACTTCACAAAAACCCAGTCACCCACTGCAAACACTAGCTTAGTATGATGTTTATCTGTAAACTTCTTCATCTTTGTTTGTGCTTTGATCAAATTCGCTTTCAACAACTCCAGAATCGCATCATGCTGAATTAAGTAAGCCTCAACTAATTCACTAGCAGTGCTCCCCAATATATATCGAGCTATAGTGGAAGGTTCTCGCCCATACCGTGCTTGAAATGATGTCATTCCAGCATATGTTTGGTAAAAATTATTGTACCAAAATTCAACCCAAGGTAGCGTTGTGACCCACTCTAAGTTACTCGAACTCTGTAAAATTTGTGCCACAATCGTGTCGACATGAGAGTGACATAGGTAAGGCTGTGGGATCTGCGTTTGATTCTGTCAAACAAGATCGGGTGTATTGACCAATAAAAAAATTGAAATTTTGATATCTCAAAGTAAAGATTTGAATAGATCGAAAACAAATACCTTTAATTTTTCTGCTATAAAGTGATTTACACTTGTCCTTTATGTCATTTGAAGGTTTTTTCTTGATAAATTAGAGTAATATACCGTCAAGGAGTTTCTAGAATCTTGGCGTGGTACCAAAGCTCTCGTGCTAAGCACACATTAGTGTATTTATCTGTGAGAGAGAAGAGATGCGGAGCCATTTTGGAACTAAACTAGGGTACTTCATGATTTTGTTTCTCTGGCTGCTTCGTTCTAGGCGTGAATGGAGAAAATGGGAGCGTGAGGGTTTGGAGACATAGGGTGTGGGCCGGGTCGGTCATTATTTTAGGCCAGATTTGGTTCAATTTAAGCCCTTCACATATTACCAACTTACTCAGAAGCCATTCATTTTGTGGGATGACTAGAGAAGTATAGGGAATTTCAGCCCATCACATTGGCCCTTTTCCAATTGCAAATCTAACCAATATTTGCTCCATTTCTTGGATACATTTTTATAGAAATTTAAGCCCATTTCTTTCCTTAAACTTAGCCCAATCTACTTCCCCACATACACCAACAAGCCGACCCCACTCCATGCGCCCTTTTCCCCCATATTCTTTCTCCTTTTCAGAATTCATGTTTTCCTCTTCTCCTTGTCAAGAAGAACAAATCCAACACCCAACGAACCCGTACTCTTCTTCCTCGCGCGAACACAAACCATTCGACACATCCGCGTCCCTCTCCCTCTCTCCCCTATCCTCTCCGTATGAGAAACTTCTCGAATCGGGACAAGTGGAGCCATTATGTTGCTCCTTTTCCTTCATCAAAGAATCAATCGGTCCTCTTTTCAATTCCATTGAGAATTGTACAAGATTAGTATAATTGATAGCTCGTCCAACCTTATCCTCCAATAATTTTTGAATTTCAAATTCATTCTTATCCAATTCCCTCACCCGTTTCCCCCCAAATCGATCCCCTATATAAACCCCTCTCCCTTCCCTATTTCACAGAGCTTTTTGACCCTCTATAAACCACAAAAGGCTTCATCCGAAAACAATTTTTTCATTACCTAAATAGGGTTTTTGAGTATCAAAATTTGGAGAAAAAATCAGTGTTCTTACCACGCCTAAATCACAAAGGTTTGGACCATAGTTTCCTTCTATTTCTTGTTGTTGCGTCGGAATTCAGTTAAGTCAAGGTCAGTGGAAGAAGCTTCATCGTTAAGCTCGTTGTCGTGGAAGTTGCTACGGAAAAGGTAAATTTTTATTGTCTTATTTAAATCCTCGTATAATCTCGTTTTGTTGTTTAATTTGATGTATTCTTAGCTAATTAGTCTGTTTTCTTTCCTTTTTCTTTCCTTTTTCTTCCTTTTTAGCAGTTCATTTTTCCTCTAAAAGTATGATTCTATTTTAAGTGTGTAAATTTCAGTTTTGATCAGATTTGTCTCTAGGTTGGCGTTTAAATAGGTGATATTGGTATGATGTTGTGATTTGCTCGTATATGAGTTGTTGTGGGTTAAATTTGGTTGTTGTGTTCATTACCGCGTTGATATGAGTCATTAAATGGTTGAGTTATAAATTTTCTTCAAATGCTTGCGAATCTATGATTAACTAGCCATTTTTATCAAGTTGAAATGTTGAATCAAATGTTGGAATATGTTGTTTACTATGCATAGATTTGTAGTGATGTTTGAATTAGAGATCTGATGTCAATTTAGCTAATGGGTATTCATTTTAGGAAAGGTTTTTTTTTGTTTACTTCAGCTTATAGTTAATATCATTGTCTTTGTAATTTGCATATGAGTATTAATTGTTTGTTTGCAGTTTTCTAATATGAATAGCTTCTTTCAAAGTCTTTCTTAGTATGGATATATGTGAATGTTTCGTGTACATGTCATTTGATCGAGAATCAAAAGGCTTTACTTTATAAGATTGTAAACTAGTGTGAAATCTGAAATGAGTTTTCAAATGATTTGCTTCATTATTTTTCATTTCTCATGAACATAGTTTCTTGATGTAAGTTTGGAGTTTATCTTTTGCAAATTTGCCTATATTCTCTACTGCCTAGGTTGATAGAGATGAATGTGTTAGCTTGACTTGAGTTTTATATTTATTTAGATAAGTGGCATGGTAATTAAAGTGTTATTTTCTTGATTATGCATTGGATTCTCCATTATTTAAGAATAATTATCTATTGGAATGTGGGATCTTTTGGTCTTAATAATGTTTGGCTGCACTGTTGATTTCTTACAGCTTTCACATTTGATTATTACGATCTTGAAAAATAGGACCCATTCTATTCTTTATTATTTGATTTCTATGCATGAACTCCCTTTGAATGAGTCTTTTGAGACTCCTTCCTTGCATGTGGGTTGGGTTAAAATCCAACATATCTTCATCAAGTTACCTTGGTTATCGTTGAGAAAGGGAAGCTGAAACAGGTCAATTGGAAGAAAATATACAGGAAACGAAGCTTGGTATACAAGCCTGTATACACTGATATATAGTGTTGATATACACACTGAAAATTGGCCCGATGTTTCTAGGCAGCAGCAGTTTAGGCCCAAATTCATCTTCTCTATTTTAATTATTGGATTGTAATTATTTATTTATTTATTTTGTTTTGATTAACTCTTAACTTTAAATGTTTGGTTTAATTTAATTAATTCCCCTAACGATGAACGTTTTGTGTTATTTTAATTGATTTTACTAATTACTTGTCTTACTTAGTCATGTTTGATAAAAAATACTTTCTTTCTAAATTATTTCAAGTGTCTAATTTAATTCCTTTTCAGTTGTGAACCTATTCTCAAGCCAGTGTTTTTTACCCCTATTCTCAGCCCTCCAGAATCATGTTTGTTGGTACGAAAACTTTTCTTTCTTATGTTCATGTAATCATGTAGTTTATATTCTTCTTATGACCCATTATGTATTCAAATGTTCACTCATTTGAGTTGCTAAGGTGTTGCTTTTGCCCTTTTTCTTTCTTTTTTATAGGTACCATTATATCCTACTGCAATTTTTCAGGGTGAAACTGATGGCAAAGGAATGATTTTTTTCTTAAACTTTGTTATGCAAAAGAACTTCCTTCTCTTTTTCAAGAGAACATCAGAGTAAGTTGTTTATTTCTAGTTGTCATGTCATTGGTTCCTTGTTTCTCTTTAAACCTGTCTCTAGTTGTAAATATCTTCTGTTGCATCTTAATTGTTTAATCATGTTTGTCTTTTTTATTATGCCTCTTGTAACATTTGTTTCTCTGTTGGTGTTTCCTTTTTTCATATTTTGTTAGTTGTGTAGAATTCTCACGTCTAGGATTAGAAAAATCAAGGATTGCATTGATAATTAAAATTGTTAAGTACATGCTCCTTATAGATGGAGAAAATTGTAGAGTCTTAAGTTAACTATACTTAGAGTCCTACTACAATACCTATTACTATTATAATAATAATAATGTAATTATAAATAATCTAATCCTAGTCGTAATCTAATTCTAGTTGACTTCAGCTAGTACGAGAAGTAGCAGCCTAGTCGATATAAGTGACCTAAAGCTAGAGTGACTCTAACTCCGTTGTACACGTTGATTGGACCAGGTTGTTCAACCTGCTCCATGTCTTCAGTTTTCTTTATCTTCAACAAACGATTACTTTTAGTTTGCTTCGTAAATTTGTCAATGCTTCGGTATGAGTGTGATGTCAAGTCGTTGCTTATGATAGTTCATCTGCAGATTGATATGAGTAGTCCCACCTATAAAAACACTTAAGAGCAGTATGATTATTCCTACCACAAATTTGACTTTACTCAGTACTGTTCCTCTCCTTATTTCCACTTGGAAAACTTTGATTGTTTGGAGAACTTGGTCCATATTGATTGTTTTGAGAACCTGTTCTCTGTCCAGTAGGCTTGAAACCTCTTTCTTTGGAGTTGAAGTTATTGTTTTCACTTCCCTGCCCCTTTGGGCAAAGAATACCATATTATGGTTTTGTTGTGGCACCTCTTTTTCATCTTCCCTTATATCAAAACCCTGAGAGCATTAACAAATTGATTAAGGGTAGGATATGATACCTTATCTAACATGATAGTCCTGAAGGTCTTGTATTTGAGACCTAAACCTCTAGCAAAATTGATTACTTTGCTATCTTCATCCACAGGTTTTTGAATGGCTGCAAAGCCATCACATATGCCTTTGAATTCCTTGATGTATTCATCAATCTTTTTTGGTTCCTAGCCTAGCACTTTGTAGTTGTTATTTATGCTGAAACTTCTTATCTTTTGTTGCTTGAAGATAAACTTCTTCCAAGCATTCCCACATCTCCTTGGCCGTTGAGCTGCCCAAAATTAGGTACACGCTTTCTTCTGTCAAGGTGTCTGAGATCCAACTCCTTAACAACACATCTTTCTCCTCCCAATCATCAAGTATTGCCACTATCTTTTGCATCCTTCTCAACTGGTACAACTTTCCCAACAGCCTGTCCAATGGAACAACTACTTTAAGTTGGTTCATTCATTGTGATGAGATAGGTTAGTCTCAACACCTGAATCAGTTAGGATATTTGTATCCTCCATATGAGGTAGTTTGTTGGCTTAAGTTCAATGGAACAAGCTGTAATGCGTTGGCGAAGTGAGGAGGTCGACATAGTGTTGGTGGAGGGGGCCATTGCAGTTGAACGTGTTTTTTTTTGGACCACTACTTAGAGAGCGGAAAAGCTTTTAAGCTATGATACAATGTAGAATTCTCACGTCTAAGATTAGAGAAATCAAGGATTGTATTGATAATTAAAATTGTTGAGTATATGCTCCTTATATATAGAGAGAATTGTAGAGTCCTAAGTTAACTATATTTAAAGTCCTACTACAATACCTATTACTACTATAATAATAATGCAATTATAAATAATCTAATCCTAGTCGTAATCTAATTCTAGTCGACTTCAGGTAGTACAAGAAGTAGCAACCTCGATATAAGTGACCTGAACCTAGAGTGACTCTTACTCCGTCGTACACGCTGATTGGACCAGGTTGTTCAACCTGTTCCATGTCTTCAGTTTACTTTATCGTTAACAAGTTGTTGTGTACATTGTTGTGTTATGTACGGTTTGTTTCCCGATCATTATTTCATGATTTATTCACCTCTTGTCTATTTCTTGGTATACCATCACAGTCACTTTTTACTGAACAATCTTTTCCTACTTTTTCCTATTGATCACTGGGTAATGGATTTTTTTACTTTTCTTACTCTTTCCCATCAATCTCAAAATAATTTTTGACAAGTTACAACCCCTGATTCAAACATAGTCATCCAACTTAGCATTTTGTCTTTTGATCCTCTTGCCTTTTCCCAACTCTGTTGTCATCACTTGTGCATCGACCTTAGTAGGGGCCCTATCGTTCACAACGTCTCTGGCAGCCAAAACATTGTTAGGAGTTTGATGTACCATCCCAGATTGAATCTTGTTTGGTACCTGTAAATGGCTACTAGAACCCTGTGTCGCTTTGAAAATGCTCCATAAGTAGCATTTCAATTGGTATCCTGCCAGCTAGTTTCTCAAATAACTTAACAATGAACATGAAATAACATCTAATGAAAACACAAAATAAGTAAAAACTTACTTCAGTGACACATGGTCATTCTATGGATGTGAAAACCAATAGCTCCCCATATGGCGTTAAAGCTCATAGAGCATGTTCTCCACCAATCATATCTTCAACCAAATGATCAATTTTCTCCTGGTTTCTGTACGGAGAAAATGAAAATGACAACAAAACGAATTTGATGAAAAGTACTAAGCATAAAATGGTGAACATATAAAGTACTTACCTTGCCTCCGAGGGGAAGAAACAATTCAGTGTCATCAGCAGTAGCCTCTAATGTGTTGAAATACTTGGGCCAAAGTTATCGACTTTAGGAAGCATTTCAAAGTCAAGATTAAGAAAAAGTACCTTTTTTTTTTCAAAAACACTTTGGCTTGCTTTGTCGGAGAGGTGAGCAACAACTCCGTCAAACTTATACTTTTTGTTCCATCCGTTAAAGCAACCTCTGCCAGAAAATGTGCAAGAAAACAGACAGTAGGGAAGTTATTTTACTGAACAATCTTGTCCTCACTTTCCTATAAATCTCAAAATATTGTATTAGACAATAGAAATGTCTAATACAAGAATAACATCAAAAATTATTTTGAGATTGATAGGAAAGAGTCGGAAAATATTGTTCAGTAAAATAACTTTCCTATTGTCTATTTTCTTGCACATTTTCTGGCAAAGGTTGCTTTAATGTATGGAACAAGAAGTATAAACTTTACGGAGTTGTTGCTCACCTCTCCGACAAAGCAAGCCAGAGTGTTTCTGAAAAAGCAAAGCTACTTTTTCTTAATCTTCACTTCGAAATGCTTCCTAAAGCCGATTTATGGCCTAAGTATTTCAACACATCAGAGGCTACTACTGATGACATTGAATTATTTTTCTTCCCAGAGGCAAGGTAAGTACTTTATATGTGTAACATTTTATGCTTAGTACTTTTCATCAAATTCACTTTGTTGTCGTTTTCTCCGTACAAAACAGGATAAATTTGATTGTTTTGTTGAAGATATGATTGGTGGAGAACATTCCGTACGAGCATTAATGCCATATGAGGAGCTGTTGGTTTTTACATCCGTAGAACTGCCCCTGTGTGACTGGAGTAAGTTTTTACTTGTTTCGTATTTTCATCAGATATTGTTATTTTGTGTTCATCATTAAGTTATTTGAGATGTTGGTTGGCAGGACTCCAACTGAAATGCTACTTAAGGGGCATTTTTAGAGCGACACAAAGTTTTAGTAGTCGTTTACTGGTACCAAGCAGGATTCAATATGAGATGGTACATCAAACTCATGACAATGTTTTAGCTGCCAGAGACGTTGTGAACGATAGGGACCCTATTGAGGTCGATGCACAAGTGGTGACGGACGAGTTGGGCAAAGACAAGAAGATCAAAAGACGAAATGCTAAGTTGGATGACTATGTTTGAATCAGGGGTTGTAACTTGTCAAAAATTATTTTGAGATTGATAGATATGCATAAATTCAGTTACATCTCTAGGAAGGGTTGTAAAACATTCCTAGGTAGGCTAAAACTATGTTCCTTGGATGTAGGCCTCACAATTCAGGTGAATATCTATCCTTAAATTCTTTTTTTTTTCAAAATCAATTGTTAAGTATTTATTTTCACTTTTAAAATCATGGTAACAAAACTGAAGAATTGTTTCTTTTGCTATTTTATACAACCTTTATGCTAGACATGAAGATGAGACGATACTGAAAGAATCAGAGGAACAATTGATGAAAGAGGACTCGAAAAACTACCAGGCTACAGTAGGAGTGACATAAACTAATATCGGATGAGATCTCTGAGTGCAAGAACACAATTGACTTCATGAACCTTGAGTATCGCGCTTGCGTGTTATTACTGTGACAGCCTTCATGGCCCATTTGTTGCTTATTAAGCAATTTTCTGTGAAGTCCTTTCCGATTAGCTTCTTTCAATTAGGATGATCAAATTTAAAATATTGACGCAGAAAGTAACAGGACGTTGAGTATTGATTTTGAATGTGATTTATTATGTCTCTTAAGTTCAGTTGAAATTATCTAATGGAGTTGCAGCAAAGAAAAACTGAAGTGTTGGACCAAGCGACTTTTTTTTCCTTCGCATAACAGCCAGTGTTGTAAAAGTCATCTCATTGTCAGTTAAAGCAATGAAGCTATGTGAAGAAAGGGGCTCCTCATAGGTAAAAACATATGCATCAAAGGAGTGTGCGCTTCAAATAATGACGCAAAAAGGTTAGTTCTTTGAATCTCAATTTTGAGGAGTTGGATTAATATCGACATTATTCTATATTGTATATTGAAATTAGTTATTGTAATTATCGTAATACTTAAATCCATATATGTTATGTATTTTTTATTCCTTAATTGTGCGCTTCAAGCCTCATGAACATTGTTGCCTTTTTGTGTGCTTCACTTTTAAAAACATTGGTAATAATGGGGTTTTGATCATCTTGCATGCATTTTGATTTTTTCTCAGGATACTCATTTTCTACCACCAAGGTTTAGACGTATGGAAAGAAATCACGTAGCTTTTTGACCTTTGTTGAACCTACACTTCAGTTGCTTCAGCAAAGTCACTCTGGTAAATATGAATCTCAGAGAAACTTTCTAGTTGACATTAAATTAAATTTTCTTGACACACTAATTTTTTTGTAATTACTTTTCCCTAAATAAAAATGGGCATTTGAAGTTTCCAATTTATATTTCCAAAAACGTATACCTATTCTTTTCCGTTACTAATTCCTTTTTCTTATCAAATTAAACTTCCCACTCACTAATCCTATTTCTAATGATATTTGATTTTTGGTAGTAATATTTTATTATAAATAAACTTGGAAGGGTCTACCCTTCCATTAGTAAAAAATATTGATTTTTCTTAATACTTGCAATATGTGGCCAACAGGATTTGTATGCCATGACTGCTTCAAACACACACTCGTTAGCGTTAAACCAATTTCTGAAGAAGAAAAATTTATAATTCCCCCAATTACTTCTTCATATTCTTCTTCTTTACCCTATTTAACCATTCACTGCAATTTCAGTATAATACATCAATTTTGGTATATACCACCCAATAATCTAGAATACATAAACATGGGTGAAGAATTGGATAGTTCAACTGAATCAACCCAAATCATTCTTCATCTTTCCGATACCAAGCTCTATGAAAGACTCGACTATGCTATATCAGAAGTGTTTATAAATTTTAAGAACGAGTTTGAAGATCAACAACACATTATAGTTGAACAAACAACTCGTAAGTTGAAAAAAATCATAACTAAACAGATGTTGGAGGTATGTATGGATGTGACATTAATGATTGATCACCAATGCCATGGTAGAATTTTGTCAGAATTGGAAGAATTACATGAGAATGGAATGGTGCCGGCTAGTAAATCATCAATAGAGTTGCTAGAACCGATGGAAGCTGATGAAAGAAATAGCAACGATGAGTGTTTGGTATGTTTAAATGCGATAGGGGAAGAAACTCAAGTACTGTGTTTGCCTTGCTCGCATATGTTTCATGGAGATTGCATTACAAAGTGGTTAGAGAATAGTCATTACTGTCCACTTTGCCGCTTTGAGATGCCAACGGATTAGACAAAACTACGTAAAAGATCAACGTATATTTAATCGATGAAGATGTTGTTCTTTAATGTACACAGTACTTTATTGAACCAAAAAAATTGAATTAGTTATTTCTTTTGTCAATAATATCTATCGTTTTTTGTGACAATTCTTATATCCTATTTAGCATTATTAATATTTAGAAATTATAGTTTGACTAATTTACCCTTTTTAATACTAAGCTATTTTAATTAATTATTATTTTTAGAATATTTTCTCTATAAAAATTCTTCAGAAATAAGAACAAACATCCGTTTTACTCAAAAGTCCTCATTAATTTTCTCTGTAAATACGTATAATTGGTTTTCGTTCTTCTTCTTATTCCTCATTTTTTTTAATGGCTAACCTTCAACTTTAGCACAAAGTTGTTGAAAAAATTAAAAACGTGACACCTTGGATGGTTGTTACTCGTTGAATTGTATTGTTAGTTTAATTATAATATTTGTTTTGATTGTTACTTAAATTTTATTGTATATTATTGTTTAAATCCAACGATGAAAAGACCCATTTCATGTAGCGATCGATTTGGTGTGAGAACGATACAATCTATTAAAATACTGTATTCATTAAAATAATGCAGAACGATACAATACAACACAATACAAATCAGTTCATAATTGAAATTTATTAATTGAGTTGAAAAAAAATGTAGAAAGAGTCTAAAAATTTAGCATATTTAAACTTATTGATATAAATGATTGAATTTATTATTGCGTAATAATAAAATAATGTCATTTTAGGTAGTAAAAATATATCATGCGGAATAAATTTATACGAGATAGGTCTATACGAGGCTAGGAGGGATGAATTGAAAAATAAAATAGAGAGTATAAAAAATACCCTTAAACTCGAGTGTGAATTATTAGTTTTTTTTTTTCTGAACTATTGACCTTCTTATACATATTTTTTTACTTAACTAATTGAACTTAAATATACCTCGATCTTTGCTTCATGAGTGAAATACGCCCCTCGCCAAGTTTAGAGGTGTTTTCAACACCTATCTCAACCTTTTATTAAGATACCGATGCTCCTACAAGATTTTGAGACCACTTGCTATATCATGTGACAAATCGAATGTATATCTAAATTTAATTAATTAAATAAATGGATAATTTTAAAATTATCAATAATTAAAGACAAAACTAATAATTTGCGCTCGAAGTCTTCATGGATTTATACAGATTTGCCCCACTACTGCCCTGCCAATGATATCGTTACTTGTGTACCTAATAAGTAGGTAATTCTTGGGAAGTACAAATTGGAAAGAGTAAACGAAAGCTTTTATTGACACGTCAATCAACTGGCCGGAAAATCGCCATAGCTAAACTTCACCATAAAAAATGGTGGAAATTTAAACCATTAACACAAAAAGCACCAATAATGATGATCCCTTTTGTCACCTTCACCTTACTCATCTTCTTCAACTTGATTTCATCATCTTCTTCTTCACAAATCTCCATTTCTGTAACCCCAAAAACCTTATCAAAATCTGGTGATTTTGTTACAATCAAATGGACTGGTATCCCCTCACCTTCTAAACTCGATTTCTTAGGAATTTACTCTCCACCCAGTTCACTCCACGACAATTTCATTGGCTATATTTTCCTATCTTCAACACCCGAATGGGAATCTGGGTCGGGTTCAATTTCCATCCCTTTAGTCAATCTTCGATCTGGGTATCAGTTTCGGATATTCAGATGGACGGAATCGGAGATTGTACCGGATCTAGTGGATCATGACCACAATCCATTGCCGCAGACGAAGCATCTTCTTGC
>JAJOOH010024651.1:0-11973 GCA_029582605.1 Solanum gracilifrons
CCAACATTAGACATTTTGAGGAACTTAGCAGTTCGGAAGATGAGGTATAAAACATTGAAGCATCAACAAGATCAAAGAAAGTAAAAATGGAGGCAGTGCAGTTATCAGAAAAAAGGGTTGATCCACCAGGTGGCTCCAAAGATGGGGGAAATCCATGCTATTCACATTTAGGTAGCCTTAGTTGGATATTCGCTTTGAGTTTTTTATTTAAAATTCAAAAATGGGTTTTTCTTTTACAAAAAGGAAAACATCAAGTGTCCATATTTGATTAGTCTTTTTCTAGTAGAAAAAAATTATGGCATCATAAATAGATGTTTATTTCTTCTGACGTGATAACATTCACAATTTAGTCTTAAGGGTTTTGTGTAAGGGAAAAATGGTGTGATACAAGTGTTATGTTAACATTTGTGTGAACCTCTTTGTATTCTAAGTCAATTGTGTTAGGTTAAATAGTGATTTGCTTGTATCTTCTTGTGAATATAGGTCGATTGATCGAATCACATTAAATGCTTGTATCTTTTGATCTATTTCTCGTTTGTTCCGCATGCCACTTGATTATTTTTGGACGTAACATCCTTGACCTCTTTATAGTTTATACATTTGATGACAGACACAATGTGAACAAACTATGATTGGGGTTAAGTTGTAATTTTTGTTAAAACACACTTTAGGCTAGTTGCTTTTTTAACTGAGATTGCCTCAGCTAGGACTTACTGTTGTGGTTTATTTGCCCTGATTTCTTACCATAAATAGGTTTTTCTTTTAGAAAAATGTTTTAATATTTTGACTATTCCTTTTCTTATAGGAAAGATTTTAGGACTCTATAAATATAAGTTTGTTCCTTCTAACTTAATCAGCATTCACAATGTAGTCCTAGGGTTTTGAGAGTTGCGGTTATGGGGGAGAATTTTGTGTACCTCCTTGTATTCTGAGTGAATTGTTTGAGGTTGTTTCTCTCTATATTTTGTACTCTCATAATTATAGTGGATTGCTCATCTCCTTTGTGGACGTAGGTCGATTGATCGAACCACGTTAAATCTTTGTGTCTTTTGGTGTGTTTCTTGTTGTCTTCTTACTCATGGTCTTTCGAGGTTTGCCTTGTTAGCTTCCGCATTACACCTGCTTATTTCGGTCCTAACACTTACCTCATTGTTTGTCTCTGTCTGGTTTCATCATGAAAGTAGGTAAATCTGATGCCAAAGCTTCTAAGACTAACAAAGCGAATGGAGTAAACATGAAGCCAATAACTCTTTCAGATTCTGAAGAAGAGAGGGTTGATCCACCCAGTGGCTCTGAAAATGGGGGAAATCCAGGTAAGGTCCACCTCTTTATACATTTGGTATAAATAAATTGTTTTCAGTATATCTATGCATGAACTAGAATCTATGACGCATATAGATCATACTGACTACTTGGGGTTAAGTCCCAACTGCTGTTGTTTCTTTTGTTAAGCTTGCTGTTTTGGTAACTTAACACACTCTTTTAGCCTAGTTAAAGACTTGCATATCATCTTGAGTCCTGACTATTAAGTATGAGATTCCCTTTAAGCCCCTCCCCTGCACTTTATCTAGCCATAATGAAGCTAGGGCATATCTCTGTTTGTTAGTCTCACACTGGTTCATCATGATAGGAGGTGAATCCGATGCCAAAGCTGATAACATGCTCGGCCTGAAGAAGAAAGCTTTCGAGACTAATGAAGCGAAAGAGGCTGCCAAGGATGCTTATAAGAAGCGAGTAGCGGCTGGAGCTTTTGATGAAGAGGAATCTTTCGAGTCACTGTTAGATGTTGATTAGGACGATCGAGATAATGATTGAAGAAGTTTTTAATTAATGGATGAGGAAAATGGGGAAGAATATCTTCTATACACGGCTTCTTCTTTTTACCGCGCAATACTTGCAATTTGTTTGCTTTTTATTTTCGGGGGTTAAAGATGACTCTAGAGCAGCTACCTATATAGCTCAATAGTTTTATCTACATTTAACTTTAATGCTGCTTAGTCCTAATTTAGCTAGGTCTTTGTCCTTCATGGCTAGTACATGGATTTCTATCTAATTCGACTCTTGTTGATTGTCTACTTTGTTGGTTTCTTGATATATATATGCTCTACATTGAAGTTGGGATAGCTTTCTGTTCTACCTTTTCCTATGGGGGTTTTGGGACCCATAAAAAGGTTTTCCATCCTTAATTCGCCTTAAGAATGAGTCATTTAGTATTGTAACGAATTGCATGTGTCTAATATTGCGAAATGGATATAAGGAATCCAAATGACCGATTCAACTAGCTATGTATTAATATCCAATTGATTGGTTGATTATCTACGTGGTAAATGTTTGAGTATGTCCTGGTTGTTGGGTTTTGGGCATTTTTCCCTTTCTAGGTGGATAAATAAGAGTCCAAGGTTTTGGGTCTTTCTTCTTTTTCTTTGTGGATAAATTTAGCTCAAATTTGACTAGTCCACTTTTGCCCATAAGTATAATATTATGGTGCATATGTAAGACTTTCTTTTAGATCTTATTTGAGATATATCACAAGAGGTTGAGAGCAGCAATATAGAGAGAAAAGTGAGAAAGTGCAGATTTTCACACAAGCCTTAGCAGCCAATTTCAAATCGCGATTCCCGCTTTGTTTCTTGTTCGATTGAGCTGATTTTTTGACAGCTTGTTCTTTTCAACTTAATATTTGATTGGGAACTGAGAGAGGGTGATTTGGAATCATGTAGCTCTAGATTTTAGCTCGTGAAAGTAGCTGCGGGTTTGGTGTTTTTGCTTCTTTTTATTCCTTTATTTTTGGTGCTATCTTATAGTTGTGTTGCTCATTGTTTGGCACTTTGTTGGTGACCATTTTGGAGAACACTTTTGTAACTCTTGTTGATTATAGTGGAGCTTTGGCCTTGTGATTTTTACTCGTCACACCGAAGAAGTTTTCCACGTTAAATTTGACGTCTCTTGTGTTGATTTATTTTTCTTGTTTGGTTGAATTGCTTGCTGTCCAAACAATGTTTATTCTTGCATTATTTTTTCTTCTCTTGGTTCAAATAGAGAAGGAAAGTTTTGACTTGAGTTCTTCCGCTATTGCCCTAATGTGCACATTTATTTTGTGCTTACCTTTCCCAACAAAGTGGTATCAGAGCATTGGTTTGCTGTTAGTTATCTATTTGAATGATGGAGTCAAATATGAGCAAGATGGTTTATTGAATGGCAGTAATTATCATACTTGGAAAGGCAAGATGAAAGATCTTCTATTTATCAAGAAAATGCATCTATCTGTGTTTGCTTCTAATAAACCCAAATCTATGAATAATGAGGATTGAAAATTTGAGCATTTATAGGTTTGTGGCTATATTAGACAATGGGTTGAAGATAATGTTAGAAATCACATTGTGAATGAGATACATGCCAGAAGTTAAACACTATATGCTTCGAAGACTGGCAACAATAAATTGTTTCTTTTGAAACAATTGATGAACATCAGGTATAAAGAGGGCACTCCTATTTCTGATTATATTAATGATTTTCAGGGTGTTCTTAACCAGCTGTCCGGAATGGGTGTAAAATTCGAGGAAGAAATACAAGGACTATGGCTTCTTAATACTCTGCCAGACTCTTTGAAACTCTTCATGTTTATTTGACTAATTCTGCTCTCAGTGGTGTTGTGACCATGTAATATGCTAAGAGTGATGTTTTGAATGAAGAGATGAGAAGAAGATCTCAAGGCTCATCTTCTTCTACTTCACACTCCGATGTTTTGGTTATTGAAGACAGGGGGAAAAGCAAGTTTAGAGGTCAGAATGACAGAGATAAAAGTAGAGGAAAGTCAAAGTCTAGATTCAAGAATGTTACATGTGACTATTGCCATAAGAATAGGCATATCAAGAAATATTGTTTCAAGTACAAGAGAGATATGAAACAACAAAAGAAAGAAGACGATAATGAAAATGGTGTTGCTGTTGTTGTAACAATGACCTTCTTGTTTCTTGTGATAAAAATGTTGTCAATCTTGTTTGCGATGAGTCTAGCTGGTTTGTGGATTCTGGTGCTACTTCTTATGTCACGCCCAGGAAGGAATTATTTTCTTCTTATACTCCATGTAATTTTGGAATGTTGAAGATGGGCAATAATCATGAGGTTGCGGTTCTTGGTATTGGGACTGTTTGTTTGGAAAGTAATAATGGTTCAAAACTAGCTCTCAATAATGTCAAGCATGCCCCAGATGTTCGCTTGAATTTAATTTTTGTTGGATACCTTGATGATGAGGGTTATGTTAATACCATTGGTGCTTGCCAGCAAAAGCTTACAAGAGGTTCAATGGTGGTAGCCCGTGGTGACAAGTTGTCTAACTTGTATGTTTTTCAGGGCTCCATTCTTAGAGGCTCTGTAAATGTGGTGGAGAATGATACTTCATCATTGTTATGGCATAGAAGACTGAGTCATATGAGTGAGAAGGGGATTAACAATTTGGCTAAGAAGAATTTGCTTTCTGGAGTGAAATAAGCAAAGTTGAACAACTGTGTTTATTGCTTAGTCGGTAAACAAAAAATAGTTTCTTTTCAGAGTCATCCACCTTCAAGAAAGCTTGATTTGCTGGAGTTGGTACATTCTGATTTGTGTGGTCCTTTTAAGGTAAAGTCTCATGGTGGTGCACTTTACTTTGTGACTTTTATTGATGATCATTCGCGCAAACTCTAGGTATTCTCTTTGAAGTCCAAGGATCAGGTACTTGATGTGTTCAAGAATTTTTAGGCCTTGGTTGAGAGACAGACATAGAAGAAATTGAAATGCATCCGTTTTGATAATGGTGGTGAGTATATTGGTCCATTTGATAGATATTGTAGAGAGTATGGTATTCGGCATAAAAAAACTCCTCCGAAGACTCCTCAGCTAAATGGTTTAGCGGAGAGGATGAACAAAACTCTTGTTGAGAGAGTTAGATGTATGCTTTCAGATGCTAAGCTGCCAAATTCCTTTTAGGCAGAAACACTTAATACTACTCCCTATGTTATCAATTTATCTCCTACTGTTGCTTTGAATGGTGTTGTTCCTGACAGAGTTTAGTCTGGTAAGAATATTTCTTATAATCATCTTAAAGTTTTTAGGTGTAAAGCCTTTGTACATGTTCCTAAGGATGAGAGTTTAAAATTGGATGTTAAAACTAGGCAATGTATCTTGGTCAAGATGAATTTGGCTATCGTTTCTTTGATCCAGTTGAGAAGAAACTTGTTAGAAGCCGTGATGTTGTGTTCTTTAAAGACCAAACAATTGAAGATCTTGACAAAGTTGAGAAAGTTGATTCTCAGAGTAGTGACAGCCTAGTTGATGTTGATCCAGTTCCTTTGACTGTTCCACCAGGTGAAAATCTTCAAGTTGATATTGAAGATGGTGATCATACTCAGAATGACCAGTATGCCGTTGATGCTCCAATGCAAGACGATGTAGTTGGTGAGGAACCAACTATTTTTTATGCTCCCAAGAGTTCTCTTAGAAGATCTACTAGAGAGAAAATACCTTCATCTCATTATTCTCTTAATGAGTATGTACTCTTGATTGACGGGGGAGAACCAAAAAGTCTTGATGAGGCCTTAGAAAGTGAAGAAAAAGAAATGTGGTTTGATGTTATGGAGAATGAAATGAAGTTTCTACATGATAATCATACCTTTGATTTGGTTATGTTACCCAAAATCAAAAAGCTTTGAAAAACATGTGGGTTTTTAGGTTGAAACCTGAAGATGGTAGTCCAGTTCCACGGTACAAAGATAGATTAGTTGTGAAGGGCATTAACCAGAGAAAGGGAATTGATTTTGATGAGATATTTTCTCCAGTTATGAAGATGTCATCCATCTGTGTGGTTCTAGGCTTGGCTGCAAGTCTGGACTTGGAGGTCGAACAGATGGATGTTAAAACTACTTTTCTCCATGGTGACTTGGATGAAGAAATTTATATGGAGCAGCCGGAAGGCTTTGAAGTCAAGGGAAAAGAGAATTATGTTTGCAAATTGAAAAAGAGCTTGTATGGTTTAAAGCAAGCTCTCAGGCAATGGTACATGAAGTTTGGTTCTTTTATGAGTCAGCAAGGCTTCAAGAAGATTTCTTCAGACCATTGTGTTATTGTGCAAAAATTCTCTAGTGGTGACTTCATTATCATTTTGATTTATGTTGATGACATGCTTGTTGTTGGTCATAATGCCTGCATGATTAAAGAGTTGAATAAGTTTTTTGCTATGAAAGACTTGGGATCAGTAAGACAGATTCTTAGCATGTAGATTGTCTGTGATAGAGATGCCAAGAAATTGTGGTTGTCACAGGAGAAGTACATTCAGAAAGTACTTCGTAGATTTAACATGGACAAAGCTAAGGTTGTCAGAACACCTTTAGCTATGCACTTCAAATTGAGTACTAGGCATTGTCCTTCCAGTGATGGTGAGAAGGAAGATATGAAGAAAGTTCCTTATGCTTCAGTTGTTGGTAGTTTGATGTATGCAATGGTGTGCACAAGACCAGATATTTCTCATGTTATTGGTATTGTTAACCGTTTTCTTTCTTATCCGGGAAGATAGCATTGGAATGTTGTAAAGTGGATTATGAAATATCTTTGTGGTACTTCTAGTTTGAGTTTGTGTTTTGTTACAGGGAAGCCTATTCTCTGTGGTTACACTGATTCAGACATGGCCAGTGATGTTGATACTCGTAAGTCTACTTCAGGCTACTTGATCACTTTTGCAGGGAGAGTTGTGTCTTGGCAATCTAGGTTGCAAAAATAGGTTGTTTTATCTACTACAGAGGCTGAGCTTATTGCAACTGTTGAAGCTTGCAAAGAATTGATCTAGATAAAGAAATTCTTGAGGGAACTTGGTTGTGCTCAAGAGAGGTACTTACTTTATTATGACAGTCAAAGTACTATTCACCTTGGCAAGAATTCTACATTTCATGATCGGTCTAAACACATTGATGTGAGGTATCATTGGATTCAAGATGTGTTGGATTCAAAGTTGCTTGAACTTGAGAAAATTCATACCAATGATAATGGTTCCGACATGATGACTAAAGCTTTGCCAAAAGGGAAGTTTGAAAAATGTTGCATGATCGCCGGGATGGCGATTTTCTCCACATAGTCGGTAGGGGGAGAATTGTTGGGTTTTGGGATTTTTTCCCTTCCTATGTGGATAAATAAGAGTCCAAGGTTTTGGGTCATCCTTCTTTTCCTTTGTGGATAAACTTAGCCCAAATTTGACTAGCCCACTTTTGCCCATAAGCCCAATATTATGGTGCATATGTAAGACTTTCTTTTAGATCTTATTTGAGATATATCACAAGACGTTGAGAGCAGCCATATAGAGAGAAAAGTGAGATAGTGCAGATTTTCACACAAGCCCTAGCAGCCAATTTCAAATCGCGATTTCCGCTTCAATCCTTGTCCGATTGAGCTGATTTTTGGACAGCTTGTTCTTTTCAACTTAATATTTGATTGGGAACTGAGAGAGGGTGATTTGGAGTCCTGTAGCTCCAGATTTTAGCTCGTGAACAGTAGTTGTGGGTTTGGTGGTTTTGCTTCTTTTTATTCCTCTATTTTTGGTGTTATCTTGTAGTTGTGTTGCTCATTGTTTGACACTTTGTTGGTGACCATTTTGGAGAACACTTTTGTAACTCTTGTTGATTATAGTAGAGCTTTGGCCTTGTGGTTTTTACCCTACACACCAAAGAAGTTTTCCACGTTAAATTTGACGTCTTGTGTTGATTTATTTTTCTTGCTTGGTTGATTTGTTTGCTGCCCAAACAGTGTTTATTCTTGCATTATTTTGTCTTCTTTTGATTCAACTAGAAAGGAAAAGTTTTGACTTGGGTTCTTCCGTTGTCGCCCTGTCGTGCACATTTATTTTGTATTTGCCTTTCCCAACACTGGTTGCATTTTGACATAGCCTTCTTATGCAAGCTCAGTAGCATCTTGTTTCTGTTGCTACTAACCAAAGATGCAGAGAGCCAGAGACATACTATGGAAGTTCAAGTGCCAGTGAAACAACGAAAAATGTTTGGACTGAATTTTTTTCCACTAATTCCACAAAAATATTTACAACCATTTCATAGTTAGGTTCATTGTTGTTTAAGTTAACCACACATAATTAATTTTTTTGGACCATTTTCTTCGCTTCCACTCTCAACGCCGCCCTCCTCTTCAGCAACATTACCTGTCTTTTACTGCCAACTTTAGTATAGATCAATCAATCAATCTATTGCCTCGAGTTAAATTGGTTGTGTTCGCACCCAATTTTGGCTTAACATTTTCAAAATTCGTAAATTTAAGTTTTATTTGTTGAATAGTTTAAAATACATTTTTTATAATTTTAAATAAGTTTATCGATATTTTTTCTTATTTGTCAAAATTTTAGAATTTTTTATTAGTTAATTTTAATTACATTATTTTTTGTCGGAGCCGGTTGACTACGTTCAAATATTTATTCATTTTGATTAAATCATTAGTTCTATTAATGCATTTTTTTTACATGTCTTTAGTTATGTTCATTACATTTTTTTAATATTCATTTTATTTGTTACATTTGTTAATATTTATTTTGATATTTTGCACAGTCTAAAAATTCATTCAAATATGGATAAAATTTCATACACATATATTATGTTAACCAGTGGTTTTGGCCCATAGTTTTAAGATAATTATATTGTACTACGGGTGATTTTCAATTTCCTATTCAAACAATAGCTTAGTCATTAAGTTAAGGGTGGTGAATTAATTTTAGAATTTGGGGGTTCAATTTTCAGATTTTTAATTTTTTTATAATTCATTATCTTTCTCCGACGAACTTTCGCCAGAGCTCCGACCAGTCACCACCAAAATGAGACCCCACTGGTCAACCACCCCTCTTCTCTCCTTTCCTCTCTTCACTGCCTATTCTCTTCTCCAACAACACGACCACGCCAAAGCGAAGGCGAGCAAAATCTAGGTAGCCGGACTCCGACGACCTCCAAACAACCATCCAACCTCCAAACCACCACAACTCAACCAGTAGCTCATCAACGAGCACCCAAACCCCGACCAGACCTGCCCTCACAAAACCCCACTCCGAAAATAGCCACCAGACAGCTCCATTCATGAGCTTCTTCCAACAAACAACAACCACCACCACCAAAACCCAATTTATCTTCTTTTCCGACCAGCCAAACACTACCGGAGCTGCTAGATCTCACACCAAACAACGGTAGCTGCGAGCTCGCACTACAACAGAGTCGATTAGAGGCTGAGTCGATTAGAGGCTGAGCGAGGATTTGATGTTTGTGGGTTCTAAATTTTAAAACTATATATATATAAATTACAAACATATCATTAAAATTGCACTCGACAAGTTGTTATGTTTTGAAAACAGAAATGATGCATCATTTGGTACACTTTCAAACACTTCATTTATTAATAGGCAAAAGGGTCCGGTGGACCCTTATACTTGTATGTGTTTGTATTGTGAACCCTTCTACTTAATCATTTGTCAACTGAACCTTTAAACTCAATCAAAATGAGCCTTTTAAACCCCTCCAACCATGTGTGTAGCTCACTCTCCTTTACATAAATAACATATCGTATCCACATCAGATATATTAATGCCATGTCATAATTATTTTTAAAATTATTAATCAAAATTGTTTAATTAGAGGTAAAATAATAAAAAATTAATTATATTCTTTAAAGTAAAACCCATTACATTTTCTCCATTCCTCTGTTTCACGGCCCAAGCCGTCATCACCATTTTTGCCGGTAAAACCACTCATATTCCTTTCGCCTTCATCTCCGCCGCACAACACCCATCATCAACATTTTCCTTTCTTCCTCCAACCTCCACAAAACAACCAACCTAAGCCACTGCATCAGATCTAGCCGAACACCATCACCATTTTTGCCTTCATCTCCGTCGCACACCATTACCATTTTTGCCGCCATGATTAGATCCTCGCACCCTCACCCACCTCATTCTCCTAGATCAGTCACGCCTCTCTCTCCCTCCACTGTGTATCAGTGGTGTCCGGCGAGCACCACCAGCGCCACTCTCTTCCTCCGTCGGTGAATTAGTGGACTGAAGTAGGTGCCCAAGATCATCTAAATAGATGAAAATAGATTGTGAAAAAGAAAGTAAAAGGGGCTGGGCAGGGGATGGATATGGCTGAAAAGGAGGTGTAATGGGTGAAGAAGAAGGGCTTTTTTAATTAATGATTTAAAAAAATATTTCTTTTCTAATTTTTAATATTTTTTAAAGTAAAAATGCTCCTCACTCGCCTTAATAGGTGTGTAGTTACACACTTTTGCCAACTCAAACATTTAATGTCACATAAGTCTGGTCAATAGTCAGAAGGGTTTGTCAAATTGTGTTTTATTGAATTTAAGGGTTCAATTGACAAACGGGTAAGTAGAAGGATTCACAAGACAAACTCATACAAGTACAAGGGTCCACTAGACCATTTTGCCTTATTAATATGCAGATTTGAGTTATTTATTTCAAAGTTTTAAAATATTTTTTGGTAAAAGGTAGATAAGTGTTATATTTTAGTATAACTTTTGAACATTTTTTTCTATAATCTCAATATTATTTTAAGTAAAATTAAAATTATTAAATTCACCATTAATATTGTTGGGACCTAAAGGGAAGGTTTTACTTGCTTCACCCTTGAGCCACTCTTGCCTTGAAAGTTGAAGTTCCGAGAAGCAAACAATAACTTAATTAATATAATCAATTATTAATACGTGAAATAGTCTTAAAATCAAAGATTAAAAATAAGATCTTTGAATAAATTGGTATACAGTGTAAAGACAAATAAAAAAAAAGAAGAAAAAGGGAGAGCCGATGAGGAACAAGTAAATAGTACTTACCAGGGCAGAGGTCTGCACTTTGACAACAAGCAGTAGCAATAAAGTAGGTAGTAAAAATTAGAACCCTAACTTTTAAAATAAATAAATTTTGGGTTTAACGTTTTATTGAATGCTTCAAAAGAAATCAATAGTGAAATGTTGTTTTAGAGTATGACACTATATGTTTGTTACTTACAATTATCAATTTTGAAATTAATAGTCGGATGTTGTTTTGGAGTATGACACTACTTTTTTATTATTATTTTCAATTATCAATTTTCTATTTTATTGTTTGAAAAATAATTTAGAAAAAACTATATAGAAAAAATTGAATTAAAGGAGGGTAAAAAATAGGCACAAAGCACATTTTTTATCAAAAAAAAAAAACCAGAAAATTTGAATTAACTAAAAAAAATGAATAGTAGCCAGTGGGGCTCGAACTCCCAACCAAAGAACCAGAGCTGCTCGCGCTTACCACTGCACCACACACCTAGTTTGATGTGTGTTCGCACGCAATATTTAAATATATTTGTACATGATATTTTAGTACGTATATAGGGTCTACGTAAAGTGGGTTCGTCCGAACCCCCATTTAACACTGTAGCTCCTCCCTTGCAGGGGCGGCTGGTTAGGCTTAAGGAAAAGTCCTTGGCCTTAGGCCCCCAATTTTAGGGGGCCCATTTTTTAGTTAATTAGGTAAGATTAAATTTTAAAAAAAAATAGAATGAAGACAATAATAAATGCAAACGGCTAAAGTGATATATATGAGTTATGACTCTGACTTTTTAACTTTCCAATAAAAAAGTTGTGTACTTTTTTCTTAATGAACAAGTTTTTTTTTTCTAATTTTTTTTTATATATATTCTATCCTCCTCCCTTCCTCTCTTCTATTTATTCTCACTTGTCTTCTCTAAATTCTAATCTTACATCTCTCTTATTCAAAGCTTAAGAATTTACTTGTTCTATTGATAATTTATATTTTAAATTTGGAGAAAAATATATTGCAGCAGCCCGAATCATTTAGAGTTGATTATTTCTAATACATAGTAGACCAAACCATCTTTTCACTTCAAAATAGATTTGAACAATTTGAAGTATATGAAAATATTTTTGGTTTTCTATTTAGTGGGAAGAAAT
>JAJOOH010024652.1:0-12302 GCA_029582605.1 Solanum gracilifrons
TCATTGGAAACCTGCACACCACGCCCGCCATCCACTCTCTTTCGAAGGCATCGGTGCTAATAGATGGCCCGTAGCCCAGGGTCCTTCAGTGTGGAGATAGTTAGGGAGTTCTATGGTAGCTACACCGCCACCCTCAGAAGATCGATTGATAAAAGGGACAAGCACGCTGCCCAACCTCCATTCACGGCTACACTAGTAAGTAGGTTTTCATTTGACATATTAAAGACCACTCTTCGCAGGTTCTTCTATGACCCATGCCACACTCTGCCTATCAACACGACCAAGTTTGATTATCGCATGGATATTGTTCAGAGTGGGGCATTTTAGAGGAATGCCGATCAGAGAGACACTCTTTTGCGCTTGTTAGCACGTCATCTTACTATAGACGGAGAACGCATTGAGTGAGTCCACACCCCGAGCGTGGGTATCAAAAAGGCCACCCTTACATTTGTGGCCAAATTCATCTGGTTACTAGTGCGGAACCGTGTGTCACCGACTCAGGCATATAATGTACTTACATGGGACCGAGCAGTAATTGTTGCAACTTTAGTTGCAGGGACGGAGGTTGACTTTACCCGCATGCTTATTGCGGAGATACATAAGAGGGATTTCAAGGACACCACCACCCTGCCTTTCCCGTACCTCATCTTTCAGCTTTGCGGGGATGTTGGAGTACCAGTTTGGCACTGCTATCAATTGATTCAGGCGACCAAGACCCTAGATATCGACCTGATTCAGGATGTGGCCAATGTAGCTGCACTACGTAGGGAGCCGCAGGTTGAGGTGCCACCGTTGTGAGTGGACCTTGTAGCAGATGTGGAGCAGATACAGGGTGATGATCCTACCCCTCTATCCACTACAGATGATGCCCCAGCTTCCCCATCTCCGGCATCTAGTAAAGCCCCTAGCTTTTCCAGAGCCATGCCCTCATCAAGGTTTGTTGTAGTGCCTGTAGCCCGTGTGTAGAAGGCAGAGGCCCAGATGGCTAGCCTACTTGATCATGTGAGGCGTTAGATGCAACGTACGATAGCGGTGTCTGAGGTTTGGATTGAGAAGCGGGTGGAGCACATGATGGACTTGAAAGTCCAGGCCATTCATAAACGCTTGTATTCCTTCGAGTTGAAAGTCCTAGAGAGGCCAGCCCCGACTGCTGATGTGATCACTCTCCAAAAGGAAATAAAGAGCCTCATTTCTGATATCACTGGACTTCTTTGTCCCCAGAGACAGAGCTAAAGTCCGCTCCTACTGCACTGGTTGATGATACGGTGTTGAGTTCCCTGTTCGGAGATGTTATGCCACTGCCATATTCTTCCTGTACTATTGGGAAGCTCCCCTGCTCCAGTCGTGCTTCTGATGACACTAAGGCTAGGAGAGCTAGCAAGAGAGAGCGCCAGCAGACTGAGGCAGCCCGGAGGGCATCCATAGTTGACAAGGAGTTGTGACAACAGCGGGCTAGGGAGATTGGTGTTGGTGCATCTAGCAGCGTGAGCACTACTGATGGTGCGGTGAGAGTTGATGATAGCACTATTGAGGGTGCTGGGATGATAGATGTAGGAGCTACTGATGGTGACCCGAGTGTTGATCCAGCAGGCTCCGGGAAACCGAACCCACCCACTGCTTGTGTGGTCTTTGGTGCATATGCGCCACAGGTTTGCTTCACCCTATCTTTTGTTTTGTATTTTTTTTGTGCATTGTGGACAACCGCACTTTATTTTTTTGGGGGTGGGGTGAACGGATTGTGAGTGATATGGTGAATTCTGAGTAAACCCAACTCATAATCCCCTTTTGGGGTTTTCTTGCCTGTGGTCTTTTTCCCCAAGAGACTATTTTAATTTCTGTTGAACCGACATGTTTAGGAATGTATGTGTATGAGTAAGTAGAAAAATAAAAGCATGATGGCATGTGAAGCATAAGAAAAATGATCCCATGAGAAAAATCATCCATGTCCAAAAATGTTGAATTATGTTAGATCTGTAGTCTTGATGAGTTGAATGTGTTGAATCTCAGTGTGACATGATAAGAACCGATTTCACATCATGACTTAAGCTAAAACTTGAACTGGGTAATCTGATAATAAACAATAAACCAAGAGTGTGTGAGAAGAGTTGAATGTTCAGATAGTTTGTGCCAATCTAGAACTTGCCACGTTGGTCTTGCTAAGGCAATCTAGGCTAGAAGTTGGGAAATGATCATAGGCCCTTGTTCAAATTATTCCACTTAAGCCTAAGTACATCCAACCAAATGAAATCAATGTTCCCTTTGATCCAAATGTTTGAGCCATAAATAAACCATTTCTTTGGATGCACCTAACTCACCTTCCCTAAAATCATTGTCTTGGCCCGGTTCCCTCCTTGGACAATTGCACCTTGACTTAGGACAAAAGCCTAAGTTGAGGGTAGATAAGTCAAAAAGTTACCTTGATCTTGCCCCTGGTCCGACATCGGATATTGTGCACCTTGATGTTTGCGTAATCAAGACTCAACTTCCCATGCAAGTGTCTATGATGATACAATAGTTTAGTAACCCAGCCAAGGATTGGGATCATTCCCAAGGGAGTGCTTTTGAGAATTAATAAAAAAATAAAATTTAGTTCTAACTAGTCGTAGCTAAAGACATTAACGATTAAAAACATTCTAAACTAAAGGGGGACACAATAGTGTCAATTAACAATGGGGGGTTTTGTCACAAGTAAGTAAAAACCACAAAATAAACAAGCATTTCTAAGTAATGAGAGGGGATCCTTAGGATGTGACTGGAATACGGGTTAAGCTACAGTATTGGGTACTTGTTTTCGAAGATTCATAGAATAATTGTTACTAGGCTAAACTCTAAGGGGGATAAGCTCTCTCTCGAGCAACTTGCCCCGTTTCAAAATGTGTTCCTCTCAGACACACACTTGTCGCATGAAGGCCAGCCTATGGCTTAACCCACTCAATCTCTTGAGCTGAGTGTGTCGGATGAGACTAGGATTCACTCTCTCGAGCTGAACCCCATGTCGACCCACTCCAACCGGCGATCAATTTCGTAGATTTAGTGTTACGACCTCTCTCTCTCGAGCAAGCGAAAAACATATAAATAAACTTGTATTTGCAACTACAAATTCATTAAATTAATCCACAACTACTAAACGAAATTACAATTAAATTACGATTAAACTATCAGCAAGCAAGACCGAACAATTATCTTAACCCATATTCGCTAAATCACACCCTAAGAATTCGGGTTCTTAGCCACACATGTATAAGGGATAGAAGTTTATACGAAATTGAGCTCGCATTCAACTAGGTATGAAAATTTAACTCTTGACATAGGCCAAAGTTCAGGAGTTCAAGAGACCTAAATTCAAATCTTAAAGATGAAACCCTTTGAATCTTCAAGTCTTCAAAACCCTCTCAAACTTAGAGTAAAAATATCCAAAAGTAGTATTCTATATGAAAATTATAATAATTGTTCGACTCTTAAAACTACAACTCTAACTAGTATTTATAGTTTTCACAGATTTGTCCTGCAGCGGATCATTCTGCATCATTAGTTAGAATCACTGATCAACTCGGCGATTCTCCGTTTGGTGTAGTTCATCTACGTCTTGCACCAGCCTTCAGTATCGTTGTGCTCTGGGTCATTGGGCAACATGGTACTGCTTCGCGGAACTTCTCGGTGATGCGCCGACTGCTCCCTTTTTTCCCACTTGATCATTTCCTTAAGGGCTCAGCACATTGGAACAAAAGGAGAAGTAAGACCCTTCGGCGACTCGCCAAGTAGACTCGGCGATCCTCAGGTCTTCATTACTTCGTTCTTTTCAGCCTTTTCGTTCTTTTTTGCGACGTAGTGTCCATGCTTTCCTTTAAACTTCAAATACCTTAAACTTAAGGGTTTTTATCAGATATTGAGATAAAATAAGCATTGAAGGACACAATTTCTATTAAAATATAGCCCTAAATGAGTCCAATTTGTGGACTCATGAACACCCCCAACTTAAACTTTTGCTTGTCCTCAAGTAAAACTCAAGTTCAACAGTTCAATAAGGATGTCTCAAGCAGTGCTACACAAGACTCAATTATGAATGTACACAACAAGACTCAATTTACTTATGCAAAGATCAATTGTTTACTCAAACATTCAAGTTGTGACATACCATTACCAAAGATTCTCAAGCTTGCAATACTTGCTTCAAATGCAATTTCAAGCTCAACAAAAGCTTTCGAATTCCCTCACACAAATGATGATTCCATTTTCACACGCAAAGGTATAATCAATTTAAAGTTCAGGAATCAAATACAATGCTCACACTCACAAAGGTTAAGAAAATGCATGCTTTCACCCATAGGTTTGCCCATATTTTTCAATCAACATTGTTTTCGACATTCTCAAGATTAAAAAGGTCTTAACAAGGCTTGTAATGGGGCTGAGTGCAAAGGTATGCTCATTTAGGCTCAGTGACTTTTATCCTCATGAAATGTGGTGCTCTCAACACTTCCTTTCTTTTTCCTTCATTATTTTCATTAGTGCATCATAGGTCATCTTATTATTCGATTCCCATGAATTGTTCAGAACCTATTTCTTTGGTACTTTCTTCAACAACTTTCTCTTCTTTTTTTTTCTCTTTTTCTCTTTTTTTTTTTTATATATGGAAGGGTTCCATTTTTCTCAACACCATGGGTTAAAGGAAACTTTCCTTGCAGTTCTTGACTTTCCCTTTTCTTCTTCACCACACACCAAACTTAGGCTTTTGGTCTAAGTTGGCTATTCAATTAACCACTATTCAAGAGGATTATAGGTAATGGATTAAGAAAGGTTTAGTTTTCATCAAGTTTCTTTTAAAGAAGGGTAAGGTTGAAAGGTGTTCAAGAGAAAATAACACGCTCACAAGGTAGGTCACAAAAGAGGTTTATGTCTAATTGGTTCACACTCTTCGAAGTTTCCTAAGATCATAGCAAGAGAGAGTCTTACTTAGTCAACCGGACTGATGATTCCCCAAATTGGACTCATTTAGGGCTTTATTTTGATAGGAATAGTGTCCTCAAATGCTTATTTTGTCTCAATATCTGAGGAAAACTCTTAAATTTCAGATATTTGAAGTTTTAGTGGAAGCATGGACACTTAGGCGCAAAAAGGAACAAAGAGGCTGAAAAGAACGAATAAGCTGAAGCCTGCGCATCGCCAAACACCCTTGCCAATTTGCCGAAGGGATGCACTCTGCTCTTTGTTCCAGTACGCGAAGCCTTGAAGGAGCAGGATAAAAAAGGCGATGAAAGGAGCAGTCAGTGTTTCGCCAAATAATTTTGCGAAGCAGTACCATCTCACATAGTGATACACAACACGACCATGCTGAAGGCTAGTGCAAAACGGTGATGAACTATACCAAAGGGCGAATTGCTGAGTTAATCAGCGATTCTGACTAACCTCGCCGAAAGATCCGCCAGTACTATTTTCTGAAGTCTATAAATACTAAACTTTGTTATTAATTTTTAAGAGTCGAACATTTATTTTAATTTCCAGAATAGAATAGTAATTTTTGGATATTTTCTCTCAAGTTTGGAGAGGGTTTTTGGGAGACTTGAAGAAAGAAGGATTTCATCTTCCCAAAATTGCAAGTGGGTCTTCTCCATTTTTGTTCCTTTTCTTAAATCAAGATTTAATTCCTTATACCCATTTGATTTTAGTATCATTTCAGGTGTATTTTGTTGTTTCTTGATGTGTGGCAAAAAACCCCATTCTTGGGATGTGATTTAGCAAGTATGTGTTGATATTGTTGTTGGGTCTTGCTTGCTGATAGGATATATGTATTTTTTTTGGTGATTTAACCTAGTGGTTGTGGTTTAATTTAATGGGTTGTAGTTTCAAATACAAAACCACCCATGTGTTTCGGCTTGCCCGATAGGGAGGTCGTGAAACCAAGACCGCTAGATTGATGGCTTAAGGAGTGGGTCGACATGAGGTTCAGCCTGAGAGGGTGAGCCCTAGTCCCATATCCTAACACTCAGGTCGAGAGAGTGAGTTAGGTAAGGCATAAGCTGGCCTTCATGCGGCAAATGGGTTTCCAATAGAAACGCATTTGAAACGGGGTAAGTTGCCCGAGAGGGAACTTATTTCCATCTAAAGCTTAGCCTAGTCACTATTATCTTGCAAATTTCCTATCAAAAGCATGTACCCAACGATTTATCTAAACTTGTATTGCGCTCATACCCCAATAACTTGTCCCCATACTTGATTTTCTTGTTGATTTTTACTACTTCTGACAAAACCCCCATTTGATATTTGACACCTTTATGTCACCCCTTTATATTTACAATGTCTTTAATCGTTAATGTCTTTAGCTACAACCAGTTTGAATTTAATTTTATTTTTTCTACTAATTCTAGAAACCATTCCCTTGGGACACGACCCCAACCCTTGGTTGGGTTACTATAGTATTGACGATCGTAGACACTGTTACTGTAGGTTAGTGTCGTTGGTTACGATAAGCATCAAAATGGCGCCGCTATCGGGGAGTGGTGCTGTTTGAGAATTTTCAGATTAGTAGAATTTTTTTTCTTCTTAGTTGTAGTTCACTAACTTAATTCTTAGTTTTGTTTTGTGATTTGTCGGAATCTAAACAACTAAAAGCGAGAAATATTCGCGAGCTAATGGAGTTTCCTCCAATAGAGGTAATGATGTATCAGGATTGTATCCTAAATTTCAAGGAATTAGAGGATGAGTGGATCCATGAGACATGGTTAAGATTCAATGACCTAATAACTTAATGCCCCACTCGTGGAATTCCCGATACTATCCTCCTTGATTGCTTCTACAGAAGTCTTCGCCCCAAAAACAAGATGTTGATTGACCAACTCCTTTCTAGTGGGACATTAAAGCAGTCGTTTACAATAACAGTCCTACTGTATGAAAATATGGCTAAAATGAGCCAAGGGATTGAAGAGGATCTCTTGATGACCGCACTAATGACTCAAATGGATGAGTTAAAAAGAAATATGATAAAGGTCGAAACTCATTGCAAAAGGAAGGATAAATACATCCCTCCCCATAATAGAAGAAACAATGAGAACAAGGACATCAAACGCATCGATGGAATGCTCTCAACAATTCTCCGCAAGGTGACCGAGAAAGACAAAGAGCTGGAGAGATTGAAAGAAGACATCGAAGGAATGAAACGAATTATTTGGACTCATTCTAAAGTTGTCCAACTGCTCGAGGACCTGATGAGTCATGCGTTGCCTCAACTCCATCAACAGAAAAATAGGGGGTGGCCTAATGAGGACATGGCCAACCCCAACAATGAAATTTAAGTAATGATTTGCATCGTTCCACGATGGTAAATAAGGTGCTTCTTGGGAGGCAACCCTCTCAAACTTTGAGCAAAAATATCAAAAAGTACTATTCTATATGAAAATTATAATAATTGTTCGACTCTTAAAACTACAACTCTAACTAGTATTTATAGTTTTTACAGATTTATGCTACAACGGATCATTCGACATCATTAGTCAGAATTGCCGATCAACTCGGCGATTCTCTCTTTGGTATAGTTCATCGCCGTCTTGCACTAGCCTTCAGTATTGTCGTGCTCTGAGTCAGTGGACGACATGGTACTGCTTCACGAAACTTCTCGGCGAAGCGCCGATTGCTCCCTTTTTCTGCTTACTTGATCCTTTCCTTTAGGGCTCGGCACATTGTAACTAAAGGAGAAGTAAGACCCTTCGGCGACTCACCAAGTGGACTCAACGATCCTCAGGTCTTTATTTCTTCGTTCTCTTCAGCCTTTTTGTTCCTTTTTGCGGCGTAGTGTCCATGCTTTCCTTCAAACTTTAAATACCTGAAACTTAAGGGTTTTCATAAGATATTGAGATAAAATAAGCATTTGAGGAAACAATTTCTATTTAAATATTGCCCTAAAGGGATCTAATTTGTGCACTTATCACACCTCAACTAATGTAAAATCCATAAGTTGAAAGTGGGTATGAAAAAGGTAACCGAAATAAAAAAGGGTATGAAAAGAGTTCTATGCTGAAAAGAGAAAGAGAAAATATAGAAGAGGGTCAGACTTTGTGCAAAAGAAGCAAAGAGATGATAAATAAAAGTGCTGAAAAAAATAAAGAAAAATAACGTGAAAGTATAATAATAAACTGGAAAATAAGAGCCAAAAAGTCAAAAGTCACATCTATGTTGAAGTGAGTCAAGGGAAAGAAATTAAAATGAAAGGATGTCAAAAATAGGTTGAGAAAAGAGGTAAAAAGTCAATGTAATGTCAAGGAGGGCGGAAAGTCACTAAAAAATACCCAAATGTACCACACCGGACCTTGAGCCTACGTTACAAGCTAAGAAAGTCCTATAGTGATTCTAGCAACTAGTTTGGAGAATCTAAGTACTGAAAATAAGGGCAAGCCTATGGCATTGAGCACTAACTGTACTTGAAGTCACTTCTGAGCGCGAGTGTTGCATGAATCCTAAAAAAAAACTCAAAATTCATATCTTCTTTGTGAAAAGGATTTCGTTTGAAGTGAGGGCACTAGATACATTGTCTGAAAGCTGGTACCTTGATGATTGTGAAAAACTGTATCTTATGGTGTATGCTGGTCGATCTTTGTCATATCTTGATTCGCATGAGTTAGCTTGTTGAGTCTAATAAAAAAGATTTGCACTAAGAAAATGGAATGGGTTGAAATAGCCATGTGATTGCTGAGTTTGTATATCTGCTTATACACAAGTGTCATTTAGAGTTTAGTCTGTTGCTTGAGGACAAACAACAAGTTTAAGTTGACGGTGTTGATATACCGTGAGTTTATGGTATTTTTGATAGAGTTCACTTAAGAGTTGTGTGTCATATTGTTTTAGCAACTAATGTTTTTGTGTTATATTTGCAGAAAATAGACTTGGACCTGGAAGTTTGAGGTGACAACTAAAAATTTGTAGAAGGAGCCACCTACAGAGGTAACCTACGGAACGTAGGTCAAGTCATGGTCCATCGATGGGTGGCGTAGATGGAGCATCCGGGAATTCTTGACCAAGTGTGGAACTACCAATACAAGTGACGGATCGTAGGTCGACCTACGGGCTATCCTGCACATCCGTCAAATGGTTCGGAGAAGTTGAGGTTCCAGTACCTGATGAAATTCCTAAGTGTGGAGCCATAAAAGAGGACCCACGGACCGTATGTCAAGCTATGGTCCGTGCTGTACGTCCGATTGTATCTAGGAGTGAAGGTTCTAGCCTCTGCAAGAAAAAGTCTAAGTGTTGACCCACGAAGGGGACCTATGGACCGTTGGTTCACCCACAGTCTATAGGTCGAGTCGTAGATCAAAGTCGTGTGAAGAAAGTTTATTTCCTTATTTTGTTTCCTTTTTGTTTAGGACATGTTTTTGTATAAATTGGGTATGTAAACCTTGTTTTTGGGGGTTAGACATTATTGTTTACTTTTAGTTCTTTGTATTTTCTTGGCAATTAACTTTCAAAACTTTGGCTACTTGATTTTCGGATTTCTGTTTATAAAGATTTGTGCTTTGAATTTCAATAAGAGATTTCGGGTTTCTTCTACTCTAATCGTAAGTTCATGAATTCTTTTTATCGAAATATGAATTGTGTTCTTTCAAGCATGAGTAACTAAATCCACAACTAGTGTTGTCGGAACCATGAGAAATTAACAACGTATAAATAATAACTAAGTAATTCTTGAATAGTGTTGATGCATGTATTGGTAATTGTTTTATTTAGAAGTCTTTTTAACGAGTGCACGCGTTAGAACTCGCCTTATTGCTACTTGCCGGACCAAGGAGGTAGTTAATAAGAAAAGAATTATCAACAGAGATTTAGTGTGATACTATCTAATAGTCTAATGTTAATTGGCGCGAGAAAGAGAATGTTTTTTAAACAATGAGCTTGAGTATAAAATTATTTGAAGTAGTATTGAGCACTGATATGGGGATAAGTTCAGACAACTCACAATCCTCATAAATCATGTATCCAACATGGGTAGAGGGTCCTACTTTTTTGACAATTATTTATTGCTTTTAAGAATACTTTAGTGAATCCATTTAGTTGTGGTGTTATATACCCGACAAGGTATAGGACAGTTCTGCCAGCATGGGTGAGACGTTGTATCATCACAGAACTCATAGTGGTGGTTGTTGGTAAGAGAATCTCTCAAATAATAGTAAAGAGTATTCTATTTTATTTTTAAACATCATTGAGTTTATATCTTATGTTTTGTAACGATTTAAACTTTTCATCTCTTTTTATTGCTTTTGTATAGATCTGAAGACTATCTCTTAATTTTCTTGTTGAGTTGTTTTCAGATCTTGAGACAGTTACTTATGTTTTATTAAGTATTTCCATATAATTATTTTAGTTCAAATTTTATTAAGCCTTTAAAGTTTAGCTATGCATTTGAAATTCCCATATTTTCTTGAGTAAGTCTGCTGCTAAGTAGTCATCCAGGACAAGGGTTCGCTTGGGGACCAATGATTGTTCTCGAGTGTTGGTCACACCCAAGGTCAAGGCTTTGGGCGTGAAAAACTTGGTTTCACATTAGATATTTCAAGAGTCCTAGGGTGTCTATGAAGCCGTGTTTGTAGATTCCTTCTTATCAGTGTGAAGTACGCCACATCTATAATTAAGAGGCTACGCTATTTAGGAACCTTTCACTTTCTTCTTACTCTTGTTTGAGTGATAGATTGAACTCTATAAAATATTCCTCTAACTGGTGCTTACGCATTATTTTTTAGATCATACCTCCACTAAGCTCTGTTCGAGGACGTCCTACTAGGAGGAATGTGAATCCACAAGGTCAAGAAATTCCCAATGCACCATAAGTTCGACCCCCTCAAGGAGATGTCACCAAATCTTAATTCAGGAATGCTATCCAGATGTTTACTCAGGTTGTGGCAGATCAGGCTGGTTAACAAACATCAGGTTGTCAGGATGTGGTTGATACATCCATAATCTATGAGTTTCTAAGGATTAATCCTCTAGAGTTCATACGACCGAAGATCACTGAAGAGCCGAAGAACTTCATATGGAAATCGTAGGTCGTGGGAAAATAAGTTTAACAAATCAAGTTCCAGTACACTTTTTATGGTCTACCAATATGGTCCATTAACCTATGTATGAGTTGTAGATAGGTATCGTAGGTGAGTGTCAAACTTACTGATATTTTTAGCGTCAATGTTGGGCCCTACAGGTTGTATGTTCGGTTCGTAGGAAGACTTACGAGCCGTACCTAGCATTCTGTCAAAATTGAGTAACATTTGAAGTCCCAGTAACCTATATAATGTTGACAGTTATTTAAAAATGGTCTTTAAGTCTTTTCCAAATTATTTTTAACCCAATACTATGTCGTTTTACCTTCTACCCTAAGCCCTATATAATGTTTTTAAGCCTCCAACTTACCCATTAGAACTCTTTATCCTAATTTCCCCAAACTTGACAAAATTCATCCTCCCAAATTTTCTGAAGTCTAAGGAAGAAGAATGAGAGTTAGGGTTCCAATCAAGTTTCCGAATTCATCATCCTTCTTGGGCTTTCAATATCAAGGTGTGTTAGTATTCACCTATGAAGTCTTTTTCTCCATAGGGTTCTTAAATTCTCCAATTTTACGAAGCTGGATTTCCAATCAAAGATAAGGTTTTATTCAATGTTTATGGGTTCTTGATGAAAAAAATTGATTGTTTTCTATCTATATATGCATGAATAGAGCAAATTAGATGCTTTTTTAGTTAAATTCCTATGAGGCATGCATGCCGTGTGAGTTTTATACTATGAGCACATGATTAAGTACATGAAGTATGAATTATGAATTTATGAAGATATGTGTGTCCTTTTTATTGAATTGATATGAATGATTTGAGGTTGCTTTGAGTAAAGAATCGATGTTGTAGTTATGGAAGGTTATTCTCACATGAATTATTTGGGTTGAAAGGTTTTCTCAACAAAATTTGAATCAAGATATAAGATCTATTCTAATATGAATTCTATCTTGTTTTGGCTACTTTATCGTGCCTTTTCATGGATAATAAGATTAATATGAATAATGACTATCCCGTGGAATTTATTTTAAGCACCGAGTTGACTAGAGGTGAGTACCCATGTCCCATTACTATGTACCACCATAGGTTTGTCTTAGATAATTAGCTAGTAGATCCAGTTTAGCTTAAGTTTATGGTTCTTACCTTAGCAAATAAGGACATCTCTTTTCAGTGTGGGATAGACACCAGATTCCATGTTATATCTCACATGGTCTATGTCGGGTAATGGAAAACTTCCCACAATAACGAACTAAGGTTACTTTCAAAAACTATCTCAAATGTGTT
>JAJOOH010024654.1:0-11271 GCA_029582605.1 Solanum gracilifrons
TGGAGAAATTTGATATGGTATGAGTGGTGCACAATACCTAAGGACTTGGTGCGGCGATGTTTGATATTGAGGAGCTTGTATGGCAAGACTCTGTAGGCGCAGAGTGAGATATGGAGGTCTAGCAGCATAAGCATGATGTTGGGGAGGATATTGGTAATTTGGAAATTGGGTATACTCTGGAGGCATATGAATGGAGCTTGGTTGATTTTGAGAAGTGGGGTAAGTTGGTGGAGGATGAGAAGTAGGGTGAGCGGGTGGAGGATTATCTTGGAGAGTGGCTTGACTTGTGATAGGTGGCTTATATATGTTTGTCTCTAGAGTGGGATCGACAGAGAGTAACAACTTGGCGCACCCGGGAATATTAGACAGTTCTTCTTCTTCTAATTCCCTTATTTTCTTTTCCAAACATGAGATCAACTTGCTTGGAGGATACTCCTTTCCAATGGTTTTACCCGAAACCTTATCATTAGTCATCTTCCTCTTTCCCTTACGATTCTCACTTGGAAAAGAAGGAAGAGTGCCCTTTGATCGTGTGTGGTGATCCATGGTCTACAAATCAACCATTAAGGGAAGGGTAAAATAAGAGTAAAAAAAAAAAAAAACCCAAGTTAGAGCATTGCATAAATTGAGATAACAAATACATTGTTTTAAGATAAACGCCCTAAATGCAAGGAGCCTTGTTGAGCCAGAGGTAGGCCTAAGACAACATATAAGTGATGCACAATAATTAATTCAATCCTTATTTGCCAATTTGGAGTTTAGATTAGAGGAAATAAACAAACTTTATTTATTATAAAATTCGAACAATACATCATAATTGGAAAACGAAACCTGAAATAAACTAAGGGAAAGGGGGTAACATGGGAAAGTCATCCTAAATTCTGAAATCTTGAAGATATCGGTTCCAAGAGCTTGGCGCCAATTGACTTCTTGTATAGGGAGTGACTTCATGTTCGATCTTCAACACGTTACGTGCCCATTTGTTTTCCCTTTCATCAATGAGCCCATAGTATCTTTCCCCACTCAATTTTCTGTCTTTAACTTCTTTTAGGATCCATATGTAATACTCACGTGTGCATAAGGCCTGTCGTGCACCCATAGGAATGGTCAACATCCACTCCCATCTTCGAAGTATGTTGTGGACTTGCGGATTATCTAATCCAAATTCATACTTAAATTGCTCCATGTCAGACCGGAGTGGTATTACTTGAGTTCGCCCAAATTGGCGGAGTACTCAAAGAGGAACGTATGGTTGAATGCCCTTTAAGCCAATAAGCTCAATGAAGTATCGGTCATCGCCTCTTACAATTGCATGACGGGTGGACAACCAATAAAGCTTCCATTGGATGCGGCAGCTCTCAAGCTCTATCAAAAATATCTGCCAGTGTACGAATCCTACAGGGGCGGTGAGAGCTACCATTCTTCTTGGATGATTATCGATCTTGTTGCCATAACCTAGAAAGATGTCTACCGCATCAGACCGTAGGTAGAAGTGTTCAATAGCCCATAATTGCAACAAAAGGTTGCATCCCTCGAAAAACATTCTACCGTTGACGTATGCTGATAGACTCCTCATCATTTCCACCAGGATCATGGGCACTATAGTTTTCCTAGGTTCGCCCTCTCTCTAAGCTAACTCTCGGACCACATAACCCAAACGTGTGTTGATCCTTCCCCTTATTTTAGGAAAAACCAGGGATCCTAATAGGGCAATGGCGAAGACATTTAGACGATGTTTCCCGTTTCTCGAAGGAGCACTCAAACTCATCACTAAAAGAGTAATAATTATCCTCTCGGCCAAAACGTGAATATAGAAAGTCGAAATGAATCCACCCAAGGTCTAAAGAAGGCAAGGTTGGATTTGACTTCATTCCCAGACTTTTTAGAAACTCCCTCGATGATGGCTTATATGGTACCATCATTTCACACTCATGGTATGGCAGGTCGATGAAACCACTTATCTCCCAAATCGTTGGCGCCAAGTCAAAATCCAAGAATTTGAAGACCATCCTCACAGGGTCCCAAAATTCTAGTAAGGTCCTAATCAGGAGAGGGTTTGGTATGATAAAGATGAGGTAGGTAAGACCGCCCAACAACTGACGAATCTCTCTTTCGCGGTCTCTCTTAATATCAATCCACCAGTTCCTTGGCTTGTAGTTTACCTCTACGACCATTTGCGGATTTGGAAATGTCATGACTCTACAAAAAAAAAAAAACAGACAAATTCTAAACTCTATTTTGGCAATGTTTGGTTAAATTTAATTATTGTGATCACATTGATACATAAATATGCAATTTGTCTAAAGGGTGTTGGAGCCCTTTAGACGATAGGGCGGCTACTAATTATGTGGATTGACACCATGGGTCAAACCACCTAGGGTTTATGCAGCATGTATGACCTAAGTAAGATTTGTAAGAGTTGGCTTGACACGAACTTGAAGAGGTTCTATGCGAGAAGACTCGTGGTTTTCTGGTAGTAGTACTATCTGTTCCGTGTATATAATGGGTATTTGAAGAGAATTGGAGTATTTGTGAGAGGTGCAAAGGCACAACATCACAATAATTTTTTCTTTTTTAAAAGAAGAGGGTCCCAATTGGTGGAAGTATGAGCGGAATGTCAGTTTATCAAAGTAGTAAACATTTAGCATGTAGATGAAAAACAGTAATATATAGGCAATTTTAAGGAAAGCAGTAAGTAAATAAATAAATAGATACATAAATAAACAAAATAAAACATATAAACATGTAAGAAATTCAACAAATAAGGAAATATGTATGAGATTAAGCATGAAAGTACTTTTAACAATAATAAACAAACAAACAATAAAATGACCAAATAAAGTAAACCCCATAGAAGCATGAAACACGTAATGGTAAGAACCTAATATCCCCAGCAGAGTCACTATTCTGTCGCGCCCCTTTTTTTTTGCAAAAATGGGTTTTCGTGCACGATCTAACAACTCTTTTGGGTTTTGGGTTAATTGAAGAGTCGCCACCTAACGAATTAAGGCGAGTTAGAGCACCTATCTAACCTAACTAATCTAACTTAAGGTCAACGAACCAGAGATCGGGTAAGGGTTCAAATTACCTCGAGGGGAAGGTATTAGGTGTCCCTCGAGGTCCACAACTGTGGGTCCCGGCCGTATCTCATGTAATTTATGTGGGGGTTACAAGTAGCAATTAAGGTCACTTTATTTATTAGTTATTTAAATTAAACATGCTTGCTAGGTGATAACTACTATTAAACAATTAAGGTTGCTTCATTTATTATTTATTTAAGCATGTGAACTAGGTGATATAATAAACAATAAATAAACATCAAACAAACATTAAACAATTAATAAAAAGAGCAGCGAGGAGATAGAAATTGCACAATCAGATAGATGAATCAATTATTTTTTTAGTAAACTACCCCAAACAATTACAAATAAAACAAATAAAGGGAAAAAGGAAAGGGAGACTCTAAAAATGACAACTTTACGGATCAACGCTCGGTTTCTATATAGGGACAGACAAAACGAATGTTTGTCGTTTACGGCTCGAGGCAATGTCATCATCTCCGTAGGGTCTAAACTACACCTACCCCACTTTCCGCATGCATTTCATCTCTAAAAGGTGTCTAGCGTCCCCGCTTAAGGTCCAAGAGGCATTGGACTACTATTAGGGTGGATTTAAACCAAAATAAAATATATGCTTCTAAATAGGCCCCCTAGACACCAAGTCAAATAAATATGACGAGCATTTAGCACGTAAATCTCATATTTGCCTCTAGATTTTAATTAAACATGCTGGAAAACACAAATAGAGTGAAAAGGTCGCATGCTAAATGTGTGGCATACAAACATATATTATAACAGTAACTGGTTGATATTAATAAGGCATGAAGTTACGACAGGTTGCATAATTTATTTAATTTTAAGGAGGGCAGGAAAACAATTCATAGCAGAAAACAGTCTATTAGTTGCAGAAACAAATCAGGTTATTGCTTATTATCATGCTGAGAAAGACATCAATTTATTTAAGTAGCCAAACAGAGCTTATTTCAATGCAGAAAATTACTTATTTCGGGAGGCAGAACTTAGTCAGGGCAGCAGATATTAAAGGTGCATGCAAATAGTTATTATGAATTAAATTTAATTGACAGGGCAATGTTCGAAATGCAAAAAATAACTTTTGAGCAAATATCTAATCAAGCAAATTAATAGGTAGTTTAGCATGCTGGAAATAGTTGATTGATTTTAAGTGGTAGAAAATGATTATTTTGCAGAAATCATTTGACAATGAGTAGAAATATGCAACAGACTTATTCATATTATTTAATATACTGGAAAATTATTTATTTAGTCTTAGGCATGGTTTCTAAGCGAAATGCTTAGATTAATTACTGATCCTAAGCGTACTTACTATATGAAGATGTAATAATCTAGAGACCTATAGGCATGATTTTCTAAACCCCAAGTAACATACAAAATAAAACTAATCTTCATGAGCGTGATTTCTAAAGGCAAATACATTGAAAATTATGGTAATATTCAGAAAAAGCTATAAGCATGATTTTCTAAATGCGAACATGCTGAAAATTTATGATATTCAAGAAAACCTATAGGCATGAATTTTACAATCATTTTAAAAAAAATTTAACTAACATGCTGAAATTGAATTGAGATTATTTCTTGAGAGATTGCAGATTTAAGTTTCTAAACATGTTATCAAATAATTGAGATTAACCTGTTAATTGTTAACATAATAAAATTCATTAAAATACTTAGACAAATTCTCATGGGCCCATTTTATTAACATGCTAAGGTAAGAGGTCCAAATCTAAACAACTAGATTGATTTTCTAAATACATGTTCAAATTAGGAAACAAGCTTTATGATGCTTATCGTTACCAACGACACTAACCTACGATACGAGTGTCTTCAATCGTCCATAATATAGTAACCCAACCAAGGGTTGACGTCATGTCCCAAGGTAGTGGTTTTGAGAATTAGTTGAAAAATAAAATTAAGTTCAAACTAGTCGTAACTAAAGATATTAACGATTAAAAACATTGTAAATTAAAAGGAGTGACACAAATGTGTCGAATATCAACTGGGGTTTTTGTCAAAAGTAGTAAAAACAACAAAAATAACAAGAAAATCAAGTATGGGGAAAAGTTTTTGGGGTGTGACCGCAATACAATTTGAGATAAATCGTTAGGTACATGCTTTCGATACGAAATTTGCAAGATAATAGTGACTAGTCTAAGCGTTAAATGGAAATAAGTTCCCTCTCAGGCAAACTTACCCCGTTTCAAATGCGTTCCTCTCGAACACCCATTTGCCGCATGAAAGCCAGCCTACGCCCCACTCACTCTCTCGAGCTGAGTGTTAGGATATGAGACTAGGGCTCACTCTCTCGGGCTGAACCTCATGTCGACCCACTCCTTAGGCCATCAGTCTAGCGGTCTTGGTTTCGCGACCTCCCTCTCGGGCAAGTCGAAAATACATAGGTGGTTTTGTATTTGCAACTAAAAACCCATTAGATTAAACCACAACCATAAGGTGAAATCACCATTAAAGTACATCAAACCTATCAGCAAGCAAGACCCAACAATAATATCAACACATATTTGCTAAATCACACCCCAAGAATGAGGGTTTTTAGCCATACATCAAGAAATAACAAAATACACCTAAAATGATACTAAAATCAAATGGGTATAAGGAATTAAACCTTGACTTAAGCAAAGGAAGAAGAATGAAGAAGACCCACTTCCAACTTGGGGAAGATGAAATCCTTCTTTCTTCAAGTCTCCCAAAAACCCTCTCCAAACTTGAGAGAAAATATCCCAAAAAGTACTCTTATATTGTGAAAATTAAAATAAATGTTTGACACCTAAAAATTAATAACAAGTTTAGTATTTATAGACTCCAGAAAATAGTGCTGGCGGATCTTTCGGCGAGGTTAGTCGGAATCGCCGATTAACTCGGCGATTCGCCCTTTGGTGTAGTTCGTCACCATCTTGCACTAGCCTTCAGCATCGTCGTACTCTGTGTCATTGGGTGACCTAGTACTGCTTCGCGGAATTATTTGGCGAAACGCCGACTGCTCCTATCATCACCTTTTTGATCCTGCTCCTTCAAGGCTTGCGTATTGGAACAAAGGGTGGAGTGCGTCCCTTTGGCGAATCGCCAAGCATGCTTGGCGATGCACATGCTTCAGTTTCTTCGTTCTTTTCAGCCTTTTTGTTCCTTTTTACGCCTAAGTGTCCATGCTTCCACTATAATTTCAAATATCTAAAACTTAAGAGTTTTCATCAGATATTGAGACAAAATATGCATTTGAGGACACTATTTCTGTCAAAATAAAGCCCTAAATGAGTCCAATTTGTGGACTCATCAACACCCCCAACTTAAACTTTTGCTTGTCCTCAAGCAAACTCTAGTTCAGCCGTTCAACAAGGTGTCTCAAATAGTGCTACACAAGACTAACTCATGAATGCACACAACCAGACTCAATTTACTTATGCAAGGATCAATTGTGTACTCAAAGATTCAAGTTGTGACAAGCATTACCAAAGATTCTCATGCTCGCAATACTTGCTACTTGTGCACTCAAGCTCAACAGGAAGTATCTAAATGCCCTTACATAAAGAATGATTCCATATTCATACACAAAGCTTAATCAATTCAAGATCAAGAATCAGATGCAACGCTCACACTCAAAAAGAGGAACACAATGCATGTTTTTACCCATAGGTTTTCCCTTATTTTTCAATTGACTTTCGATTCAGCTTACTCAAGATCAAAAAGGTTTTTCTAAGGCTTGTAATGGGGATGAGTGCAAAGGTATGGTCATTTAGGCTCAATGACTTTTTCCTCATGAGGTATGGTATTCTCAAGGCATTCTCTTTTTTTCCTTTATCAATTCTTTTTCTAGTGTTTCTAAGTCATCTTTTTATTCACCTCCATGAATTGCTTGGAAACCCGATTTCCTTTGTACTTTATTCCATACACATATTTTTTTATATTTTTTTTAGGGATTTCCATTGTTCTGCAACACCAATGGGTAAAGGGGACTTTTCTTGCAATTCTTGACTTCTACTTTTCCTTTTTACCACACCCCCAACTTAGGACTAAGTTGGCTATTCGCTAAACCACAAATCAAGAGGATTATAGGTAGTGGGTCAAGTAAGGTCTAGGGTTCATCAAGGTTCTTCCAAAGAGAGGTAAGGTTTAAAGGGTGTTCAAAAGAGTTTCACACGCTCACGGGTAGGCCACAAAAGAGGTATATGTCAAATTTGGCTCACACTCTTTAAAGTTGCCTAAGATCATTTCAAGAGCACACCTTTCTAAACCAATCAGACTACCAAGGCATATTCTAGGTTTATTCATGCAAGGTTCAAATCAATCTAATCACACAAGGCATCGACACTTAAGTCAAACAAGACCACACACTTTTGCTAGTGTGCAACGGTCATTAGAAGAGAATCAATTCGATACATGGCTAATCACAACGAGATGCAAAGAGTTCACATATTGTCTTTGTAACTTCATTTGGTCTCGTCGTAGCCGTACATTCATGTTCGTTCGATTGAGAGCACTATTCAAGTCATCGGTATTGATCAAAGCTGGGACTCAATTTTTTTGCAAAAGAACAACCACATCAACTCACGAAGGGCGGCAAAAATGTGCGAAAAATTCAAAATTTTTTGGAAGGGTCAAAATCATTTTGCAAATAAAAATAAACGGAGCCACAAGTTCAAACATCCACAGAAAAGCAGTATTTAACACAATTTAAAACAGAACAACCCAAATATATACATAAAACACAACTATCAGCACAAAAGGTGTGGGCCTCACCCCACCACAAATTTAAGTAATTTGTCCTTAAATGCAAATAAAAGTATCCAAAATTTAAAATAAGTAAGAAAAACACAGAGGTAAAGAAGTGATCATGGCTATGCGGTTACTCCATCTATCATGGCATTAGTATCCAGAGTGACCACCAGAAGGACCAGCTCCACTGGATCCCGCAGCAGGAGACTTTGTCAAAGAAGCTTGCACAACAACATTTATCATGATCTCTTCAGTCTTGGCTATGTCATCCGCTGTAACTTCCTCAAATGTCTCTTCATCAGTTTCTGCTTCTGATTCAGGATCAGCTGTATGCTCCATTCCAGTTCCATATGCTGTGGCAGTCTTAGGCATTTCGGGGACATCTGGAACTTCCACTGTTCCAAAGATTATGGATATATCAGTGGACTTTTGGTAGTCCACATCTTTCTTTAGCTCTGCAATGGCGGCCTTTAAGGATGTTACTTCCTCTGTGGCTACTTGATCGCGCTCACATACTACTATCCTGGCCTCTAGAGCATCGATTGTAGTGCTTAGTGGTTTCACAACATTGTCGAGGGCAACCTGAATCATGCCTGGAATGGAGCTTTATATGTTGGCAGTCCGACAATTAGCAGATTGGGAAAGTTGTCCCATTCGGATCAAGGATGCTTGAGTGATCGGCTCACAGGAGGTAATAGAAGCCGTAGGTTTGGGTGGTAATGAAGCAGCAGAGGGACCTGTAAGGTCAAAAGGAGTGGTAATGACATCAGATATACCTAAAGGCCCAGGGGCCGGGGTAGGCAAAGATGCCTCTGTAGGTATAGATCTAGTGGCCACAAATTCCTTCTGTTTCTTTCCTGTTTGGTCCTTAAGATATCCGACTTTGATCTTTCGAATACTGGTGGAGGTGGTGGCAGCCACTTCCACATCCTTCGTTGCATCTCTAGGTACCCGAGCTCTTTTGCATAATTCAGTGATTAATACCGATAAAGAGAGAGATGTCTGGCTCTGATTTGCACGGATATGGATCTTAGAGGCAATGATCATCCCGAGATTTATCCTGGTTTTCTCCATGATGCATCCAAGGCAAGCTGCCTTAGCATAACGAAGGATTGATTCATTTTGTGGCATAACTGTGCTGCTGATGAATCTGAACTAGTATCGTGCAACTAAGTTTAGATTTTTATTCTCAATTAGAACTCCTTCTGCTAACCATGTCGGAGCATTATCATCTGAGACTAGTAGAGCTAACCACTTTTTCATTGCATCCATCTCCTGTGTCCTGATCAAATGCTGGCAGTGGTTATTAATCTTATCAGACATACCCAAAGTTGTGTTGATCGACCCACTGTCACATGCTACCTTCCTTCCTCTGACAACCACGCAGTCAACTGCTTTAAAAGATGAGACTAGCCTTTTTTCATTTGTGGTACCAATGCACTGTATGCGTCGTAGAACTCTCAAACCCGTCTTGGTATGTAAGAGTCGTGATGCCTTATGGAGATTTAGAACTTGTGGTGTTTCAAGCACTCCATCACCTCTGGATACCTATCAGCAACCCCATCAATGGAAAGTCATTTCTCATCAATGATCGTTCTCAGACCGTCCGCCTTTGATCTATTCGTTGATCCATGTTGGGGACCTTGTACTAAAGGTGCCAGCACTAATGTTTGCTCTGAAGCTGGAGGAGTTGGAGTGGTGGATTGACTATCTCTGATCCGATGTGGATCATGTATTATTTTGGAACGTAACTCAGCCCTCCTTGCCTCTGTATGGTAGTCTTCATAAGACTCCGCACTCTCACTGTTATATGTGGGTGGCTCGGTGGTGTAGAAACTTGTGCTGTCAGAGGTTGCGTCGGATAATTTGAAGGTTTTGCCCTTCCCCTTGCTTTTTGAAGTTGTGGTAGCTTTGCCCCTGGGTGGAGGTGCATTTTCACTGATCACAATTCCTTTTTCCCTTCCTCTAGTCGATCGTTTGGCCATATCTGCAAAAAGTTAGAGAGAATAGTAAGTAATTACATTGTAGCACACAATTGCAGATAGACTCGCCGATTTGATCAGCGAATCGCCGAACCTCTTTGGCGATCATGAATATGTCCGCTGAAAGTTACAGAGCCCATAGTGCTTAAGATATGAAATTAAGGGCTATTTAGGGCTAGTAGGCGAACCTTCGAGTGATTCGGCGAGCTCAACTTAGCTCACCGACTAACCTAACGCCTGAGATTCTAACTCACTTTCCAAAATCGATTGTACAAACCTCAAAAACAAAATTAAACTATGTATTAATGAAATTCAGCCCCAGACCCATAGCACCCATTCATGGTCAACACCCATTATGCATAGTTCACAACATTTAGTTTCAAGGTAAGCAGAGTGAAAAAGGAATTCGAACAATAAAAACATATAGGCTTCAATTTACAAATCAGAAGCAGGCATTCGAAAATTTCTACTCATATCAGAGAGATCTAACACGCATTAATGGACACCTAGATTGTAGAGGAGGTTGAACCTTTCAAAAGCGAAAAAGGGGTTTTCCAGAAACTAACCTTTTTGCTGAATAAACAAAATTATAATGCTAGGTGGCAACGAAAATCTGAGTTCCAAGCGCTAATCCGTGACTAAAGTACTAATTTAAGGTGAGAGAATGTAAATTACTAACTTGGTGTGAAGTTATGGAGTTTGAAAGTGAGAAAGAATGAAGAAGGGTGACTGTTGGCAATTTATGCTGTTTAATTTGTGTCCACTTGGCGACGTTAGTCGCACTTGTCAACCCACTTGGCGATTCACTGAGAGGTCATTTATCCCGCCCTTTCTTTAAAATCTTCAATTTTCAGAGGGTGAATTCGATGGTCTGCATCGAGATCGTCAAACTTGTTGGCGATGCGCCGAAACTGCCTTTCAAGTTCGCCGAGTTTTACAGGCTCTGTACAACTCTTGTATTGAGCCAAATGGCGGATCCAGTCAGGCTCGCAGACCTATTTGGTGACTCGCGGAATGGACTTTCTGCTCGCAAACCTAAAATTTTCCACACTTTCCTCGTTTTAACCTGCAACACAACGCACGATTATTCATAAAAGTAAAATCCTAAACTTTTAAGACCTTGGGTTGCCTCCCAAGAAGAGCCTTATTTACCGTCGTGGCATGACGCAAGTCATTTCTTAAGTTTTGTTGATGGGCTTGACCATGTCCTCATTAGGCCACCCCCTGTTTCTCTGCGGATGGAGTTGAGGAAACACATGACTCATCAGGTCCTCGAGCAGTTGGACAACTTTAGAATGAGTCCAAATAATTTGTTTCATTCCTTCTATGTCTTCTTTCAATCCCTCCAGCTCTTTGTCTTGCTCGGTCACCTTGCGGAGAATTGTTGAGAGCATTCCCTCGATGCGTTTGATCTCTTTGTTCTCATTGTTTCTTCTCTTATGGGGGGGGGGGGGGGGGTTGTATTT
>JAJOOH010024655.1:0-11454 GCA_029582605.1 Solanum gracilifrons
ATATAAAGAACTACCTCAAGTTTCACATTTAGGGAACATAATCGTGCTACGATGATGTTTTTTCTGTAGGAACATCTCCATAATTTCCATGCTGCATAGTGAAATAAGACACCAAAAATTGTAAGCATATTTACTAACAAATATTTCACTAAGTATTCAAAGTTATGATATAATTTTGAGTTTCATTATGAACACTCTTATACAACAGAATTCAAACACTCATATAACAATGATCAATTATTTGTGTTCTAAACAAATTTAAGAAACTGTTCAATTCAAAATTTACCAGTCAAATTAATTGTGAACTAGTTTACCTAAAAAATATACAACCATCTTCAGTAATTAAGTAAGTGGGTAAAGAGAATCGAAAGCAGTGGCGGAGCCAGAATTTTCAATAAGGGGGTTCAAAATCTAAAAAATAGACACACAAGTAGTCGAAGGGGGTTCGACATCTACTATATATACCAAAAAAATATTTTAATCATGTATAAATCATTTAATTTTCCGTCGAAGTGGGTTCGGATGAACCCCCTAATTGTAAGGTGACTCCGCCACTCACCAAAAGTGTTGAGAAAAATGATAATATGTACAAACTTCTTAATTTGCTTAACTCTATAAATAACACTTTTAGAATACAATTGTCACGCCCCAGACCATCGTGATTGGCACCCACACTAACACCCGGTGGGAGAACCACTACTACAACCCCAACCAAGCAACTAATCTAAAAACTAAGGCATTTAAGTATACTAAAACAGAAATAATAGCTAAAAACAGAAGTTCCCGTAAACTTCAACAAAAGATCTAACAACTAAACAATGCAGAAGAAATAACCTAGAACGTGAAAGTCAATGTACCAAAACATCTAAAGTCCAACAACCCTAAACAAGAAGGGATGCAACACCAATCTAATGAACTAATCAACCAACTAGAACAAAAGTGTCCGAAATTGCAGACATAGACGAAAGAGAACCCATGACAGCCCGGAAGAACTAGCTCACCCTTGAATTCGAACGATCACTGATCTCCTAAGCGGGGTCTGTCAATAGCCGCTTGAAGATGCCCTATACTCAACAAAAATAAGAGCAAGTGCAATATCAGTACACAACCACAGTGTACTGATAGGATCACGTGGCTATCCCACTAAATTCAACATACATAAGTCATTACAACATTATAATCACATGCATATATCGAACATAACAATATTATCAACAATTATGAACAACAAACAACATCACATTTCTCAAGATACACAATTAAGTCAAGTCATTGGTCCTCTCATGAAACCAAAACCCAAACAGTTAGCACACCAGAACATGGTACCCGATCCAATAATTATGTCGGAACATGTCAACCGATCCTATAGTTAAGCCAGAACGTGGCCGATTCAAGTTATTTATGCCGAAATGTGGCAACTGATCCATTCAACACACCACAATCACAATCACAAGTATATTCTTAAGATCATACAATTAAGTCATGATTCATGGCATTCATCATTCCTCTGTCTCATTTACAACAAGTGTGATCAATAATGCAACATTCAAATACATACTAGTATCATAATAAAGCAAGAACAAACATACAACACACAATCATAGAATTACAACCATCACCTACTTCTAAACAAGCTCGAAACCCTAAGAAACTTGATCCTTCCCGTTCCGGATTCGTTCCTCTTGTTCTTGGTCTACAAATAATCAATATAATACGGGAATCAATAAACGATCACTAATTACGCGAATTACTAACAATTCTATGAACCCTAGATCAAACCCATAATCCCAAGTATTCAAATTAGAGTTGTTTCCACCATAGAATCTATATCAAAACCCTTCCCCATCGATAATTACACATTCTATTACGTTTTACGGATCGAAAAATGAATTTGGGGAGTGAAAAGCTTAGCTTTAGCCTCAAGAATGGTGGAAAATTATCAAGAGTCACTTGGGGTTTGTTCCTTAACTCTAAAAATTGAAAAGTGCAAAATATGATCGTTTAGGGATTTATTAACGACTTTAAGTAGCGTCGAACCCGCCACAGTGGCTCACACCCCGCTGCAGCTGCCCCACTCTGGCGGCAAAAATCCCTCCCCAGCGGCTTGCACGAAACTAAACCAGTGAGCTATTTTAATAAATCAAAGATCCCCATTTCACAACACACCTCTAACCAACGTAGTTCAGAAGATACCCTTCATGCTAAGATCGATTTCGAGAGTTCTACTCGTCCAAATTTGATTCTGTAAAGTCCTATAGACTCCTTAACGAGTTATCTATCTCCTCATGTAATCAAAATCATAAATAATTTACCCAATTGTTACTAGATTTCCCTACACCTTAATGACTCTAATCTCATCCAAATCTGGACTAGGTTGAGAAAGTCAAAATACTACGAAAAAGTTTTTCGGCCCCAAATTACCCCCCGTTGGCATTTTTATAACAATGGGAACATGTCATTACAATAAATACCAATTTAGCCGTCACTCATCCCCTAGTGACGAAACTTAGGAAAATAGGCTAAGGAAGGAATAAAGCAGTACCTGGATCGACGAATAACTTGGGATACTTGTTTCGCATGTCCCTCTTGGTTTCCCAAGTACCTTTCTCAACTGGACGATGCTTCCATTGAATTTTCATGGACTTAATCCCCTTGGTCCTCAACTTACGCATATCATAATCAAAAATTGCAATCAGTTCCTCCTCATATTGGAGGTCCTTGTCTAACACAATTGAGTCCCACTTTATGATATAATCCCCGTCACCATGATATCTCTTCAACATGGACACATGAAATACCGAATAAACTCCCTATAGATTAGGAGGTAAAGTCAATCTATACGCTACCGGCCCTACACATTCAAGAACCTCAAATGGGACAATGTATCGCTGACTTAGTGTCACGACCCCGACCGTCGTGATTGGCACCCACACTAACTCTCCGGTGGGAGAACCACTACTACAACTCAAACCAAGCAAATAATCTAAAACTAAGACATTTAAGTATATGAAATCGGTTAAGTACTAAGGAAAGAAATATAGTTCCCATAAACTCTAACAAATGTCTAACAATAACTAAACAATGCGGAAGAAATAACCTAGAACCAGAAAGTCAATGTACTAAAACATCTAAAGTTCAACAAGTCTAAACAAGAAGGGATGCAACCCCAATCTAATGAACTAATCAACTAGCTAAAACATAGTCTAAGTCCAAAAATGGTGGACATAGACGAAAGAGAACTCATGGCAGCCCGGAAGAATTGGCTCACCCTTGAATTCGAACGAACATCGATCTCCTAAGCGAGGTCTATCAATAGCTGCTTGAAGATGCCCTGTACTCAACAAAAATAAGAGCAAGTGCAGTATCAGTACACAACCACAGTGTACTGGTACGATCACACGGCAATCACACTAAGTGCAACATACATAAATCATCACACCAATATAATCACATGCATATATCGAATATGTACAACATTATCAACATTTACTAACAATGAACAACTTCACATTTCTCAAGATACACAGTTATATCAAATCATTGGTCCTATCATGGAACCCAAACCCAAACAGTTAGCATACCGGAACGTGGTACCCGATCCAATAATTATGCCGGAACGTGGCAACTGATCCCATAGTTATGCCAGAACGTGTCAACCAATCCAAGTTAGTTATGCCGAAACGTGGCAACCGATCCATTCAACACACCACAATTACAATCACAAGTATATTCTCAAGATCATACATTTAAGTCATGATTCATGGCATTCATCATTCCTCTATCTCACTTACAGCAAGTGTGATCAATAATGCAACATTCATATACATACAAGCATCACAATGAAGCAAGAACAAACATACATCACACAATCATAGAATCACAACCATCACCTACCTCGAAACAAGCTTGAAACCCTAAGACACTTGATCCTTCCCTTTTCAGATTCGTTCCTCTTGTTCTTGGTCTACAAACAATCAATATAATACGGGAATCAATAAACAATCACTAATCTCCTGAATTACTACCAATTATATGAACCATAAATCAAACCCATGATCCCAAGTATTTAAATTAGGGTTGTTTCCACCATAGAATCTATATAAAAACCCTTCTCCATCAATAATTACCCATTCTATTACGTTCTACGGATAGAAAAATGGATTCAGGGAGTGAAAAGCTTACCTTTAGCCTCAAGAATGGTGGAAAAATGTTAAGAGTCGCTTCGGGTTCTTTCCTTAGCTCTAAAAATCGAAAAGTGCAAAATAAGTTCGTTTAGGGTTTATTTACGACTTTATGTCGCGTCGAACCCGCCACAACGACCCCCACCCCGCTGCAGAGGCCCATCCAGAGCGACATAAATCCCGCTAAAGTGGCTTGCATGGAACTAATGAGCTATTTAATAATTCCAAGACCCCCATTTCACAACACACCTCTAACCAACGACTCTCAAAAAATACCATTTACGCTAAGATCAATTCCAGGAGTTCTACTAACCTGAATTCAAATTTGTAAAGTTGTACGGATTCCTTAACGGTTATCTAACCACTCACATAATCAAAATCATAAATAATTTCCCCGATTGTTACCAGATTTCCCTACATCTTAATGACTCCAATTTCATCTAAATCTGGACTAGATTGGGAAAATCTAAATACTACGGAAAAAAAAATTGGCCCCAAAATTTCCCCCATTAGCATTTCTTTAACGACGAGAGCAGGTCGATACAATAGATACCAATTTACCCATCACTCGTCCCCGAGTGACAAAACTTAGGAAATATTGGCAAAGGAAAGAATGAAGTAGCACCTGAATCGACGAACAATTGGGGATACTTGTCTCGCATGTCTCTCTCGGTTTGCCAAGTAGCTTCATCAACTGGACGATGCTTCCATTGAACTTTCACGGACTTAATCTCTTTAGTCCTCAACTTACACACATCACGATCAAGAAATGCAATCAGTTCCTCCTCATATTGGAGGTCCTTGCCTAACATAATTGAGTCCCACTAAATGATGTAATCCCCGTCGCCATGATACCTCTTCAACATGGACACATGAAATACCGGATAAACTCCCGATAGATTAGGAGGTAAAGCCAATATATAAGCTACCAATCCCACACATTCAAGAATCTCAAATGGACCAATGTATCTAGGACTTAGCTTACCATTGTTACCAAATCCTATCACCCCTTTCATGGGTGATACCTTAGGAAGAACATTATCATCAGTTTGAAACACCATGTCTCTTACCTTATTATCTGCATACTTCTTCTGTCTACTCTGGGCTTCTAAAAGCTTAGCTTGAATACTCCTCACCTTATCTTGAGCATCTTTCGCTAAATCAACCCCCTAATGGTTTCATATCTCCAACGTCAAACCATCCTATGGGTGATCTACATCCCCTCCCATATAATGTCTCAAATGGTGCCATATCAATAATGGAGTGATAACTATTGTTATAAGAAAAATTCACACAAAGGTAAGAACTTATCTCAATGTCCTCCAAAATCAATCACGCATGCCCTCAACATGTCCTCTAACACTTGAATAGTCCTCTCCGATTGCCCGTCCGTTTGTGGATGAAAGGTTGTACTAACAGTGAGTTGTGTGCCCAATTCATCATACAATTTCCTCCAAAACTTGGATGTGAATTGGGTATCATGGTTTGAGATGATAGAAAGGGGCACCCCATGCAACCTCACTATCTCTTTTACATATACTTTAGATAATTGTTCAATATTATAATCTATTCTTACAGTAATAAAATGGGCTGACTTAGTCAATCTATCAACCACTACCCAAATAGAATCAAACTTCCCCAAGGTCTTGGGAAGACCAACCACAAAATCCATGGCTATCCTTTCCCACTTCCATTTCGGAATTGGCATTCCTTGAAGTAAACCTGCAGACCTTTGATTTTCATACTTCACTTGTTGACAATTTGGACACTTCACCACAAACTCCGCTATGTCTTTCTTCATGCCCGGCTACCAATAAATTCGCTTAAGATCTCTGTACATCTTGGTCACACCCGGATGAATAGAATATCACGAACCATGAGACGCTGCCAACAATTTCTCAATCAAGTCATCTACTCTAGGAACACATATTCTCCCCTTGAAATTGAGCACACCATCCGCATCAAGAGTGGTCTCTTATGCCTTCCCAATAACAGTCTTCTTTCTAAGCTCCTCCAAATTTTCATCCTCAAATTGTTTGGCCTTAATCTCCTTCATGAATGTGGCCCTTACTTCAATACTAGCTTACACCCCACCTCTTTCTGAGATGCCCAATTGCATGAGTTTAGACTCCATGGTCTGAATTTCTTTAGCCAAAGGTCGTTTGGTTATACTTAAGCAAGCTAAACTACCCATACTCACCACTTTTCGACCCAAAGCATTTGCCACCACATTAGCCTTGCCCAGATGGTATTGAATGGTCACATCATAATCTTTAAGTAACTCCATCCACCTTCATTGTCTCAAATTATGATCCTTTTGAGTGAACACATGTTGCAAACTCCGTTGATCAGTAAAAACTTCACACTTGACACCATAGAGGTAATGTCGCCAGATCTTAAGAGCAAACACTACCGCTGCCAACTTTAAATCATGCGTTGGATAATTCCTCTCATGTACCTTCAATAGACGCGAGGCATAAGCTATAACATTCTTATCCTGCATCAACACAACACCCAAACCAGAATGTGAAGCATCACAATAAATAATAAAATCCTTACCTTCCACCGGTAATGCTAGGGTAGGTGTGGTAGTCAAGAGAGTCTTGAGATTTTGAAAGCGCTCTTTACATATTTTAGTCCATTCAAATGGTATCTCCTTTTTGGTCAAGTTAGTCAAGTGAGTGGCAATAGAGGCAAAGTTTTTTACAAATCGACAATAATAACTAGAGAGCCCTACAAAACTTCTAACTTCTGTCATAGAGCTATGCCGAACCCAATTCATAACCACCTCAATCTTTTGAGGATCTACCATTACGCCTTCTTTTGAGACTATATGTCCCAAAAATGCAACCGAAGTCAACCAAAATTCACACTTAGAAAGTTTAGCATACAACCTTTGTTTCCTAAAAAAACCCAGAACACTACGAAGATGGTCGGCATGCTTTTCGCCACTTTTCAAATAGACCAAAATATCATCAATAAAGACTATGACAAATGAATTAAGAAATGGTTTGAACACACCATTCATTAAACTTATGAAAGTTGCAGGCGCATTGGTGAAACCAAAAAACATAACCAAAAACTCATAGTGCACATAGCGAGTACTAAACACCGTCTTGGGCACATCCCCAGGCCTAATTTTCAATTGATGGTAACCGGATCTTAGACCAATCTTAGAGAAAACTGTTGCACCTTGCATATGGTCAAAGATATCATCTATTCGAGGCAAAGGATACTTGTTTCGAATAGTGACTCTATTTAACTGTTGGTAATCTATACACAATCTCATACTACCATCCTTTTTCTTAACAAACAAAATTGGAGCACCCCATGGGGAAGTACTAGGACGAATAAATCCCTTATCAAGAAGCTCTTGTGATTTTAGCCTTCAGCTCTCTTAATTCTGCCAGAGCCATGCGATAAGAGGGGATGGAAATGGGACGAGTACTAGGTTCTAAATCAATGCAGAAGTCTATATCCCTATCCGGAGGAATACCAGGCAAGTCACTAGGAAACACTTTTCTAAATTCCTACACCACATGAATAGACTCAATGGATGGAGGCTCAATCTCAACATCCCTAATATGAGCCAAACAAGCCAAACAACCCTGCTCTACTAATTTACTAGTCCGAATGGAGGATATAATATTAGTTTGCTTAGGCTTGTACACCCCTTCCCACTCTAATTTTTCCCTTCCCGAAATTTCTAGAATTACAGACTTAGTATTACAATTAAGCACAGCATAATAGGGGGACAACCAAGTCATGCCTAAGATTATGTCAAAGTCAGTCATATCCAAAATCACCAAATCAATCAAAGTCTGAAAACCCATAAACAAAATAGGACAAGCACGATAGACATGGGTAACTATGACTGACTCTCCAACTGGGGTAGAAACATGGATAGAGGCATCAAGAATATCACAAATCATATCAAATTTTGAGGCAAACCTCACAAATACATATGAATAAGTAGAATCTGGATCAAATAACACATTAGCCATCCAGTCACAGACAAGAATAGTACTTGTGATCACCGCGTCAGACACCTCTGCCTCATTCTTGCCGAGAAAAGCATAACACTGAGCCCTATCATCTTAACGAGTCATTTCCCTGCCTGGTTGCATGTTACCCCTACCTCCATTATAATTTCCTCTACCCCCACGACCTCGTTGATTACCTCCTCGCCCACCTTGTGGACGCTCTCGACCATTATTACCATTCCCCATGGGTACCACTACTCTAGAAGGCTACTGCGCGGCATCTAATATGCGTGGGTGGGGAAAATTTCTCCTCATATGCCCAGGTTTTCTACAATTGTAGCAAGTACGATCAAACGATGGTTTGCCGCCCATTGAAGGCAGGACTCCCTAGATATCCTGAAAATTATGAAATGGAGTTCCCAAGTAATTACCTGTAGAGGCAGGCATGGCGGACTGAATTGGCTTGGCTGTAAGCTTTGGCCTTCCGGACCCCTTGACATAAGAACCTTGAAAGTTGCCTGAAATCTTGGCTCTTTTTGCCAATGCCTTAGCATGACCGTCTCACCTTACCCCCTCCACTTTCTTAACATAGCTTGTTACCTCATTAAAGCGCCTCCCTACAGAAGTCATATGAACAGATAATACTTGCAACTCAGCATTTGGTCCCTTAATAAATAACTGGATCTTCTCATCCTCAATAGTCACCAATTGAGTAGCGTATCTAGACAAAGCATGGAACTTGACCTTATCTTTCTTACGAACTCTCAAAGTCCCAGGCACATACTTTTCTAGTAACCGAGCATGAAATTGGGTCCAAGTAAGTAGAGGTAAAGTAGAAGATCTGCATTCCATATAAGCTCTCCACCACTGCTTAGCTTCACCTTGAAGTTGAAAAGACACAAACTCAACCCCATGTTGATGGACAATTCCCAACTTATGAAGCCTTTCATAGCAATTTAAAATGAACCAATAAGCATCCTCATTCTCAGAACCAAGAAACACAAGAGGCTTTAGCTTCAAAAAACTTAGTCAACATTTCATGCTCATTACCAGTCATAACAGAATCCAACAAAGGACGAAAGAAGGCATCATTACCTACAGTCTCACCCACCTTGGGCACAGTGTTAGCAACAAGAGGATTAGCAAGAACTTGAGTTGCTTGAGCAGAAGGAAGCACTCAAGGACCAACCAACCCTTTCAAAAATGATATGATCTGTCGAGCTAACAACGGGTCTATGGGGAGAACATCGATAGTTTCAGCCTGCACCTCTTCCTCTTGTTCCACATCCTCAACATTCCCAACATCAACATTCTCCTCTTCAATCTCTTCATGATACGCAAGAGGGTTCTCATTCATAGGAGCATTCTCAACAGGAGCTCCATTCCCAACAGGCGCCTCTTCCACGGCCTCTACCCCTAGCTCTTCCTCTACCCCTACCTCGACTGGGACCTCTCGCTGCAGATTCCTCAGCTGGAGCATTGATGGGAGCTACGGGCTTGACGCAGTTGTATCTAGTATTAACCATCTGCGGACAAAAGAGTGAAGGAGGTTAGATACCAATTTGAATCAACAGATACCAATTAGAATCAAGTTATAGCATGAAAGGAGACAAGAGAAAAATAGAGAGATTTCCTAAAGTCCTATAGCCTCTCGAAGAAAAGTAAAGGCGTCCCCGTACCCTTCTGCAAGACTCTACTAGACTCATTTTGGTACATTGAGATCAACGAATCTAGGCTCTAATACCAACTTTGTCACAACCCTGACTATCGTGATTGGCACCCACACTAACTCTCCGGTGTGAGAACCACTACTACAACCCAAACCAAGTAACTAATCTAAAATCTAAGGCATTTAAGTATATGAATGCGGTTAAGTACTAAGGAAAGAAATAGAGTTCCCAGAAACTCTAACGAAAGTCTAACAATAACTAAACAATGCAGAAGAAATAACCTAGAACCTGAAAGTCAATAGACCAAAACATCTAAAGTTCAACAAGTCTAAACAAGAAGGGATGCAACCCCAATCTAATGAACTAATCAACTAGCTAGAACATAGTCTAAGTCCAAAAATGGTGGACATAGAAGAAAGAGAACCCATGGCAGCCCGGAAGAATTGGTTCACCCTTGAATTTGAACAATCACTGATCTTCTAAGCGAGGTCTGTCAATAGTCGTTTGAAGATGCTATGTACTCAACAAAAGTAAGAGCAAGTGCAGTATCAGTACACAACCACAGTTTACTGGTAGGATCACACGGCTATCCCACTAAGTGAAACATACATAAGTCATCAGAACAATATAATCACATGCATATATCGAACATAGACAATATTATCAACATTTACTAAGAACGAACAACTTCACATTACTCAAGATACACAGTTATATCAAATTATTGGTCTTCGCATACAACCCAAACCCAAACAGTTAGCATATCAAAACATGGTACCCAGTCCCATAATTATGCCGGAACGTGGCAACCGATCCCATAGTTATGCCGGAACGTGGCAACCGATCCAAGCAAGAACAAACATACATCACACAATCATAGAATCACAACTATCACCTACCTCGAAACAAGCTTGAAACCCTAATAAACTTGATCCTTCCCTTTACGGATTCATTCCTCTTGTTCTTGGTCTACAAACAATCAATTTAATACGGGAATCAATAAACAATCACTGATTACTCGAATTACTAACAATTCTATGAACTCTAGATCAAACTCACAATCCCAAGTATTCAAATTAGGGTTGTTTCAACCATAGAATCTATATCAAAACCCTTCCCCATCGATAATTATCCATTCTATTACGTTCTACGGATTTAAAAATGGATTCGGGGAGTGAAAAGCTTACCTTTAGCCTCAAAAATGATGGAAATTGTCAAGAGTCGCCTAGGGGTCGTTCCTTAGCGCTAAAAATCAAAATATTCAAAATAAGGTCGTTTAGGGGTTATTTACGACTTGAAGTTGTGTCAAACTGTCACGCCCCAAACTCAAGGGCCGCAACTGGCTCCTAAGACCAAAACTCAGGCCCGAGCCGACCCTACTGAACCATTTGCTACTAGCGCATGGCAGTCACATGCATTTAAGAAAACAAATAAGTATATCTCGGCTTAAAACTAAGCCCTCGGCCGGCAAGGCCCCTGTCAACAGATCTACAAAAGAAACAGCTACTCCCAAGAGTTCATATAAAGAAATTGTCAACTAGCACAGAAGTCCTGATTGGGCCGTCAAGGCCACCATGATCTCTATACCAAAACTAAAAGCATGTATATAACAAGACAATG
>JAJOOH010024658.1:0-13864 GCA_029582605.1 Solanum gracilifrons
CCCCCCCCCCCCCCCCCCCCTCTCCAATACTAATTTAGATATTATTTTATTTATTAAAAAAAATAATTCTACCCACCCCACCTAACCCTCCGCTTTCAATTTTTTTCTCATTTTGTATTAGATATAACATATCAAAAATATTTTTTACTTGCCGCCACAAGACATTTTTAAATTTTTACTTCTTTATGTTATATTCGGTATACTAATAGAATTTTTTTCTAAAAATATATGTACGTACATATCTAACACAAAATGAAAAAATGTAAAAAAAAAAAAATTAGGAGCGGAGGGTTAAATAGGATGGGGTAGAATTTATAGTTTTTTTAAATAAAATAATATCAATTTTATTTTTTTTGGGTGGAGGGGCAGATGAGTGGGTGGTTTTTTGGGGGAGGGTGAAGTATAAATTTTTTTAAAATATTTTATCAAAAGAAATTTTTTAAAAAAGGATGAGGGATTGTTGGGGAGGGAGGGGGTACGTGGAGGAGGTGGTGGAGTGGGGTAAGAAAAATAATTTAAATTTTATTTTTTAAAAAAATTATTTTTTTATGGATAGTTATACTTTAATCTTTAATTTTTAATTAATATGAATAGTTTATTATTTAATTTTTGTTAAGGTGGAATATTTTATCCATGTGAAATGCCATGTGTTAAGATTTTTTCAAATAAAAGAGAGAGTGTAATACACACATCACTGAGGTGTGTTTCTCAAACTAAAAAGTGATAGTCTAGGTATGAAACTCACACTTTCAATAGTTCAGGTATGAAACTCAAAAAAAAAGATAGTATAGTTGTGTTTTTGACACTTAGCTCTAAATTCTACTCCATGGATTGTACGTCAAGCACATACAGAAACAACAATGCTAAATCAATACTTTGTTGCCGCTAAAGATCATTTTTGGTGTATTGAAGGAGAGAGTAACGATGCAATCATATGTTAGGGGAGATGAGCTAATGCTTTGGGTGGTTGTATCAGGTGCAAATGGTGTGGTACACAGCTATTCAAAATCTCATCTTCGAAAGGACAATTTTTGGGTACATTACATTCAGACCTCTTAAGTGTACTTCTCTAATTATACATATTTCCTCAATGGGAATATTCTTTATCTTTATTTAGTATAGTTTTAGTTGAGCTTAGTTTTTAGCTCGATTTGTTCTCAAATGCATTCTTTTATATTTTTTGTACCCAAGAGGATGATTTGAATTATTTTTTCTCTATAGTTTGTCTTGTATAACGACGTAGATATTTGCCTCATTTGATCTTGAGAATAAATAATATTTGAAGGAAAATTCAGAGCTACTACTTAAAATTTCACATGTGTACACAAACATTAAGTTCCAATCAATATTTAAAAGAAGAAAAAAAACTCATGCAAACACCATCCTTAATGTAAGTGTAACAATAATAATAGTCACAAACTGGTATTGATTTATATGAAATCTTTCTTTGATTGTGTTTTTGTTCTTAGGTAAATGTAATAGTCTAGCACCAACTACCAAATCATTGTCCCACTCAAATTCAACCTCTAGGGTCATAACAACTTTAATCCAAAAAGTGTATGGACGGTTGAATTATGATCTCAATGTTTTGTGGCTCCTAACTTCTACTTCTATTCCAATCTGTGATTTGCATTCACAAACAAGAAACACTTTTTTGAGTTCACTCACCTCCCTTGAGGACTTAACAAGTTTGCCCTATTCCAACACTAACTTTATGTCCCTTTTGGCTCAACCTTTGTTGTCTCACAATTTTCTCCCAAAAACAAGAGTTAAATTCTGAACTCACGTCCTAACTTTTTTCTCTCATTGCGATTTAACATTTGCGTAGCTTCACAACAAATCACCTCTACAATTCAACCACCAAATATCCATGAACTATTACACTAATTTCCGTTATTTCGTTGTGGTTGAATATTACAAGTCTTATGAGTCAAATTTAATTTCCCCCCACCATTAATCATTTGTTGCAAGTACAAACATACTAGTAACAAAACCATTTTACACAATCTCTCACTATATCCTTTTGCCTGCTATTTACACCCTGACTCAACTTGAGCAACACATCTCCAGAAAAGCTTTTTTTTTAGGTCCCAACAACTTGCCAACAGAAAAGTTGTTGCTTAAAGGCTTTATTGAAAGCTTTAAAAGAGTAGGAGAAAGTGATTTCCAATATTATAATATTTTGCGTGACTAACGTCAGTATTGTCATTTTATATCAATAAGATTCAAGTTAGGAAATGTTCTTGTTCTTAGATGCTCATCAGGTTCTATAAAACGATGTCACGACTAGTTCCCATTGTTTGTTTGTTTTTTGGGTAAGGTAGTCTCCACTGTTTAATAGAACCTGTCTTTGTTTTACTAAAATAATTTGAAACATCAGGATAAACATCGAAAGGATGTTAGCGCTCTTGTATAGGCAGGATCATGTCCAAGGAGACATGCCTATACAACAAAAGTTACTCAGTCTTAGTAAGCATGATGCAAGGGAAACACATTTTAGTAAGTCATACATGATGGTGAAAGCTAGTGAAGTGCTGTACCTGTGACGTCAATAACTATAGTTGAACAAAAACAAACACAATGCTGGTGTTGAACTATGATCAATAGAAAATAGGTTGGTGATCAAATATGCAATCATATGCTCTCAAGCCCACACCCAGAAAATTCCTCCCTCTTCCCCTTTTATCTTGCCTTTACAGCCACGCTAACCTGATTCGAAGGAGCACAAGTAATTTCTATGCTAGAGCCTACAACAAATTTGAATACTTCGAATTTCATTTGTAAGATATGCACCAAATGCATGGTTACACTTTTGGAATCAACTGCCTGGTCTCACAGTTTGTACAATGGTTGTCTAGTTCTATGACATTTTCAATTCATAAACCCGCCTCCTGGTATGGTTGGCAGTCCTTGTGATGAAACTTGACTGTGAGACATTAGTTGTGACCTTGCAGGACCTTGCATGTAGGTTTGGTTCATCCCTTGCTGCTGCTGTTGTTGCTGCATTTGCGGGATCTGCTGCTGCTGCTGCTGCATTTGGTGAATCTGTTGTTGCTGCATTTGGGGAACCTGTGATTGTTGCAACGGAATCTGCTGTTGTTGCTGCAGTTGCATGAGAGGTTGCTGCTGTTGCTGTTGCTGTTGCTGCAGCTGTTGAAGGGGCTGCTGTTGTAGCTGCGTAAGATGCTGCTGTTGCTGTTGCTGCTGCAGCTGTGGATGTTGTGCTTGCAGCTGCTGTTGCTGTTGCTGCTGCAGCTGTGGATGTTGTGCTTGCAGCTGCTGCTGCTGTTGTTGCTGCTGACTTGGTATCTGTGGCTTAAACACCACCATATCCTGAAGACACAAAAAGGGCATTACACTGAAGGCTCATGCACAGTGAAACCATTCCTAATATATTTTGTTAAATTGATCATCAATGAAGTGATGCTAAGAGTACATAACATTTCTTACCCCAGGAAAAAGCATTCCAATCAAGCGGCAGGCTTTATCAGAAACAGAGAGAAGCAGTGTCTGCGATGGAAGTTGTATTACTGCACACTGGACAATTTATGGAAAACCACAAGTTTAGTTCATCGAACCAGTTATAGAAAGAGAGCTGTTTCTGGAACAATTAACAAAAAACAGAACAAGATTGATGTAGATCTACAGAGCTGTATTACTAAATATAGCCTGCCCCTCTCCAGAGAAAGTAAATAAATAAATAAATCAAGAAGGAGGAAAGTGGGGAGGGAGATTGCACAATGCATTATTGTCAACAGAAGGGTTAGAAAAGAACATGCAAGCCACCTGTGTAGATAGGTCTTCATGAGAATAACAATACAATTTCACCAAAAAAATTCCTGAGATGCATGTTAGTTCTGGTGCAGATTTCAATTGTAAAATAAACTCAGTTCTCATAGTGGATCTTCAATAAATTTGAAGTTGCAGAGATAGATGCTTTAAGCAGTTAAATCTGTATGTTTTGCTTAAAGATGCGGAATAACCAACACATGAATGTCATATTTTTTCCCCAAATAAAAAAGATATTTAAGTGGCCATAGGAAAGTCATCTGAATCATCATTTCTCACAATCATGCAAAAACAAGACTGCTGTACTTGGTAAGATCTTCAGCAAGGTTATCACGTTTTCAGTAAAAAAATTCACCCATCAACCAAACAGAAAGGATAAAAGTAGTTTTAACTTGTGTAGTAACTTGAGTTCAACTAACGTTTGCAGTAGACTCTCAAATTCTGTAGACAATACAAAATACCCACCTGACACTCTAATCATCTGCAGCTACCTGATGCGTCAAAACTCAAACAGTTCACTATTGATGCACTAGAATAAGCCTCATTTTTAAACCCACAGGAAAGGGGAAAAAACTGTGATTCATCTACTCCAAATAATGATAATAACAGCACAGTCGATGACAGGCCTAAACATAATTCACAGACAAATGCCAACTTCCACATGATTTAATACCACAAGGTTACCCAATTTCAATGTCTGAAACACCAATTAGTCAAAACTGCTACATTTTCCTCAAATAGCTATTCAATAAATCATATTGTTACTTCATAAGCCTGAAAACTGCAACTTTCAACTTGAGAACTTGATCTCTCCTACATTGGTCAAAAGAATGGCATGGTGTCTCCTTACATGGTTGTTAATGTATGTGATTAGCTGATGCCCACTTTTATTTGCTTAATTCTCTCTTCAACCCCTCCGCACGTGCAGGCGTGATCATTTTCGTGGGCCAAATACATGAAAATTCTTAAACAGTGGGTGGCAGTGAGACTCTATTCAACAACTTATGCTTGCTCATATACCATGTTGAAATGTGTTTTTATGAGGTAAAATATTTAGGGGAGGTTTGGTAGCTGGTTAGAGTTATGCGGGGATTATTAGTTAATGTATAAAAGTTTACTAGATACTTCTTACTTAGTACTTAGGGGTCGTTTGGTAGAGTGTATTGGAGAAAATAATGCTTGCATTAGCTTGATGTATTATTAGTACCTTGTTTGGTACACTTTTCTAACCTATGCATAACTAATGCTTGTATTAGTAATACACTCTATTGTGTATTGAAGAGTGTATTACTAATACCATCTATTTCTATGCATTAGTAATGCAATGGGTTCTAATGCATGCATTAACATTATTAAAGAAACAATTACCCTCAAAAACTTTTTTTACATCCTTTCCATTATATTTGTTGAGGGTATTTCTGTAAACGAATATTTTTTCTAAAAAAACTATGTAATGCATAATATTTTTAGTACACCAAACCAAACATTGCATAAAAAAAAATGTTATCATAACTAATGCAAGCATAACTAATACAAGCGTTACTAATGCAAGCATTACTAATACACTATATTTTGCATTATTCTTATGCACTCTACCAAACGACCCCTTAATGTATTAACTTATAAATAATGATTGTCAACATAACACTTTTTACCATTGAACGGTGGAATTTATTTGGTAATTCAGCTCCCCATCTCGAAAAACTAGCCATTAGAATTTGGGTTTAATGGCTAGTTCTACTGGATGTGAGTGTAACTAGAGTGTGTTCAGCATATAAGTACTCATAGTGGTATACATCATATATATCCATTTCGCTGCATAGTTAATCAATTAGACTAATTTACTAACATTAAAATAATCAATGCAACAGATCCATACCAAAAAAGGGAACAGAGATTGGAGCATCAAAGATTGATTGATCTAGTGTATGTTAAGTACAATCGTGCTTTAAAAGTTCATTATGACTTGCGAGTGTCATTGATCCAATCTCATTGGATAACATTGATCATAGTAATGTGTGGTTGGTTGGGAAGATGGGTTTTAATGTGGAAGCAGAAGATGAATTGGTGTTTGGAGGTGACAACTTGACTTGGGATGATGTTTCAAGAATGTTGGACATTGAGGACGTGTTGATATATATATATATATATATATATATATATATATATTGCACTTTTATTTAGTGAAGCCCACACTAATAGTGTGTTTTATACTGTAACAGGGCATTAGCATTGCACTTTTATTTAGTGAAGCCCACACTAATAGTGTGTTTTATACTGTAACAGGGCATTAGCACTTCTCTCTTTTGACCACACTGCCGAGGACATGAGAAAATTGTTGGATATTCAGGGTAGGGTCACCGTCTGACAGACGATCTACTTCTGGATATTGTGTTCTAGTTGAGGGAAATTTGGTGTCTCGGAAAAATAATAAAAAATGTGGTTGGTAGATCTAGTGTAGAAACATAATATCGGGTTATGGCAGTGGCAATAAGTTAACTTATATGGATCAAGCAACTACTGAAGGAGTTGAAATTTGGAAATAAAAAAGGCATGGAATTTGTGTGCAACAATGAAGCTGCACTTCACATTGTATCGAATCTAGTGTTTCACAAGAGGACCAAACACATGCAGATTGATTCTCATTTTGTTAGATAAAAGGTACTTACTCTCAGAAGGTTCGTGCGATAAGTGATCAGCTTGCATATATATATTCACCAAGTCCCTAGCCAATCCTAGAACAAGTTATATATCTAAGGAGCTTGGTACATATAATTTGTATGCACCAACTTGAGGAGTGTTAGAATCCTGGGAATATTCTATAGCATGTGTAAATAGTAAGTAGCTTGATTTATTCCTATTATAATTAGATATTGATTTATATTGATTTCCTTTCCTTTTTTGGACATGTAAACTTAGCTATTTAAACCTCAATAGCTTGTGAGGATAATGAAGCTGAGTTCCCTCTAAAACTCTTGTTTTCTCACAACATTCTATGATACTTTGCTGGCTCATGAGAAAATTATGTTTCTATCCAAGTTTCAGCCACAAGCACCTTGATTTTTGTCTCTAAAACATCTCATCAAGATTAACAATTTCCTTCGAGCCATTCATAAATGTTGTTTTTTCTACATTTTAGTCTGCACTGCTAGAGGGGAGATCCAACCTGTGACCATATGTCCCATTCTGGTGAGAATTTATTATTCTCATCTTACAATCCACCAAAAACCTCCTTATTGCACTTTTAATATCTTCCTTAAACCTTTTTAATATGATACCATGTCGAAGAATGTGACCATCTCATTAAAAAGCTTAAACTTGTAGAGAGAGCAAATCTTTTATTTACGTAATTATGTCTTCAGCAATGGTCTTGGACAAGTTTCACCACATGACTTGCCTATTGGGAATGACTTAGGTCCAAAATCCACAATTTTAATGGTATCAAAGACAAAGCCAACCCTATTCTTGGTTACCTAATGTTGAACCCCCACTTAATATTGTCCACGCTTTAAATGTTCAACCCTGGGTACGCATGGGATGTAAAGTGTCTCAATTTCTTGAGAAGATTACTGTCTCCTATATGGTAGTTTTGACAAGCCTTACCTCATGAGTTAGGTTTTAGCAGGGGCGAATTTAAGAAGGCTCAAGGGGTGTCACGCAACATTGTCTCATCGGAAAAATTTACTAAAGATGTATATATAGTGATAAAAAAAAACAGATATAAAGGATATATAATGTAAGGTGACACTCCTTAAACCAAAGTTGTAAGTTCAATTAGTTTGGTGCTGAAATTCCACAGGTCATGTGTGTGCTCAATTCTGCCTAGCCTCATTTTAATACAATTTTTATGGTTTTTTTCATTGACCTTTCTCACCAATCAAATTGATTAAAATAATTTATGAAATCCAATAAATAAAAGTTGTTTAGTGATCATTTGGTGCTTTGTATAAGAAAATATTTGGTACTATTATTTTTAATGAGGTTATTTTGAATACATTTCAAAAAAATAAAACTCATCAAAAAAAAGTTAAAAGAAAAAAATTAATTTAAATCTTTTAAAAAGGTATTGTACTAAACGTGAATTATATTTTATTTATATTTTATTCCTTTTTAAAATATGGTGTTACATTATTTACTTACCATTTCTCATTTAAAAAGCAGACACCACTGACGAAAATCATGCGTACACCACTAGGTTTTAGGGTGAGTTAGGTCAAGTCCATTGTCTCTACGGAATCAATTATTCAAACTTAGAATTACTTGAAATAGTTGTTCAATCTATTATATTGTTATTTCAAGATACATGCCCATACACGGTGGAGATACATATGTGTATCAAAATAAGAGTATGCACCTCAAATCATTCACCATAATCAAGAACGATAAACAATTGGCGATGCAGTTGACATTGCTGCAAGATCGATGCAGTAAACCAATAAAAGAGCTACAAAGAAATCTGGTTTTTCTCTAGCTGCAGAAGCTCGGTCTTTTAACTAAAGAACACTACCATAAATGAGAATAGGGCAGTTCAAATGGATGCAACAAAGATGCAGGCAACCTATAAAAGAACTACAATGAAAAGGGGTTAGTATCTAGCTGCAGAAACTCAATCTTTAAAAGTAAGAACACTTACAAGTTTCTTTTCTTGCAGCTGACTAAGGAATCCATGCTGGTTCATTGCCCGAAAAACTAGAAAATCTGCCTTCCCAACATATTGTCTGATCCAAAACAAAGATGTAATTTTCAGAAAGCCGTAAATTGCACTGTGGACGACATAATAAGAATCTGTTTCTAACATGAAAAAGATACACCAAGCAAAACTTTAATTGATCTAAAATGAATTACTTGTTATTCATATGATCCTGGGAAATAAGGCGAACAATTTGCATTGTTGGAGGCCAATTTGCAGCAAGCCTGACAAAAACACAAAGGACAAATCAATTCTAAGTGTTAATACAGTTAAAAAAACACTGCATTATGGAAGTGAAAAGAAGACTAAAGATGCATAACAGAAGAACAAAAAAACAATTTTCCAGAAATTACATCATTTGCTTCAAATACATAAGAGCATCCTCGTTATCATTTCTATGTAGCTTCCACAAATCAAAAGAAGAATCACATTTTGTTTAGGAACTTTTACATCGACTAAAGCCTCTTATAACTGAAAACTAAAATTATGAGTTAGATTCCTTCCACACATTTATAGGCTGCATTATGCCGAATTAGTTACCATAGAGAATTAGATTCCTTCCACACATTAATCCAACATAATGCAATCCGGAGAAAGTGCAACTTTCATCAAGGGAATCACAAGCATCCAACTAATGCTGCCAGCACACCCCAAAAGTTTGTAATATAGCTTAATCCTATTTTTCAAACACTTCAAGATTGGCTAGATCTCATCTGTCTATCCAACGCTAGAGTACATCTGAAAAGAACTCTATTTGTCTGCTACTAACTTCCATTCTTAAGTCTACCGGTGAAGCAATTTCTCATCCAGTATGGTTGCATGCAATGATTGAGGAGATGTCTACTTTACAGGCAAGTGGTATTTGGGAACTTGCCCCTCATCCTTCAGGAAATCTATTGTTGGCTATCGTTGGGTTTATGTAGTCAAAGTTGGTCCAGACGGCCAAATTGATCAGCTAAGTCCCGCCTTCTTGCCAAAGGATATCATCAGATATGTGGCTTGATTGCGGTGATACTTTCTCTCATGTGGCTAAAATAGCATATGTCCGCCTCTTTCTATCCATGATTGTTGTTCTCCATTGTCCAATTGATAAATTGGACATTAAGAATGTTTTTCTCTATGGCGACATTTGATGAAGTTTATATACAGCAACCACTTGGTTTTGTTGCTGAGGGGATGTCCAGTGGTAGTGCATGTCGATCGCACTGGTCACTCTATGGTTTGAAACAATCTCCTCAAGCCTGATTTGGTAAGTGCAACATAGTTATTTAGGAATTTAGTATGACTCGTAGTGAAGCTGATTGTTGTGTTTTATCAACATTCAACTTCAAGTTTGTGTATTTATTTAGTGGTTTACGGTGACAATATAGTTATTATTGACAATGATTGTGATGGTATCACTAGTCTAAACAACATCTCTTTCGGCACTTCCAGAAAAATAATTTGGGTAGATTGAAGTTATTTTCTAGGTATTGAGGTCTGTTAGCATAGATTAGAGAAACCCGCAACCGCTACCCTTTGGGTGAACACCGGGTAAAACCCCTCACTCCTGTGTAATAGCTTGCAAACCACACTGTAGAGGTAATCCGCACTAGGCAAGCCCGATGCGACGAGCTCGACCAAGAAGGCAAACCTCTTGTTTTTGCTAGCAAGGGGTTTCGAAGTTGAAACCTCCAACATAGAAGTCCCAACCCAAACCATTGGGCATCCCGAAGGGTATTAGGTATTGTTATTTCTCAACAAAAATATGCTTCTGAGATTCTTGAAGAAACAAAAATGATGGGTTGTAAACCCCTAGGCACTCCTATGGATCTGAATGTTAAGCTTATGCTAGGACCCATTGACACTCGAGGCTCGAATCCATAAGCAGATCATTGGATACACCAACGTTGATTGGTAGGATCACCTTCTGATAGACATTCTATGTCTGGTTATTGTATTTTACTAGCAAGTAATTTAGTGCCTTGTTAAAGCAAGAAATAGAGTGTTGTTTCTCAATCTAGTCCAGAACATAATATCAAGCAATAGCTATGACAACATGTGAGCTAGTTTGGAGCAAGTGGTTGTTTGAAGGATTGAATTTGAAGAAGTATGGAAATTGAGTGGCATAACCAAGTGGTTCATCAAATTGGTGTCTCATGAAAGGACTAACCATATTGAGATAGATTGTAACTTCATCGGAGAAAAAACCTCTCAGGAGATACTGTTACAAAGTCTTTAAAATAAAATGATCAGCTTGCATATATTTTCACCAAGTCCCTGGCCCTCGTATTAGTTACATCTGTAACAAGCTCGGTGTAAATAACTTATATGCACCTACTTGAGGAGGGTGTTACACAATCTCTGTATAAAATAGTATCTTGTGTCTCGTATTTATTGGGATATGGATTGTGTCTAAGTTGCTCGGACTCGAGTGTCCGATACGGGTGCGGATCTAAAGGTCGGATCCTTCATGATCTAATTTTTACGATTCGGGGATATGGATCCATGTATGGATACGGGTGTGGGGATTCGCCTAAAAATAATTAGAAATATTTAAAAATAGAGTTATAAAACCTAAATTATGAGATATTATGTGTAGAACTTGAAGAGAATTCTGGAAGGAGATCAAAGAAAAAGAGTGACATAGAAATTTTATATAAAAAAATGTATTCTATTTCCTTCAATTTCACCTTAGCTTTTGTATTGATTATAGAAATCATTTAAATTGTCCAGACTTTCCCCATCAATTTTGGTCAAAGTACCCAAAATTGGTTGACCAAATCAAACACGGATCCCACACCCACACCCACATCCATGTCGTGTCGACACGGGTGCGGTACCAAAAGTGAAGAGTCCAAGCAACTTAGGATTGTGTAATGTATGGATATAAGGCTCAGTGTAAGACAATTAGTTAACACATCTTAATTGTATTTTTTCGTGTCTTCACTTCTAGCACACTCCATTCTTAAGATCATGTCCAATAATTCATGTTCTAAGCTTGTTACATTAACCTCAAAGGTTTTGCAAGCCTTTACCATAACCAGCTTTGTCCATTTTGATAAGGAAATTCTTGATAGAGTTTGAACTATTTGTTGATGAACAGAATTGTCACCATGCCATGGAAGAGAGTGTCATTGTAAGATTGAGATGAATAATCAAATCTTGAGCCATGTGTTGGTACTAAATCCATGATTTGTGGTGAAATTGAAGATAAATTCAATTCATGAGGCAGTTCTCCTTCTCATCAACATTGCAGCTGCTTGGGAAAATGCTCCCCTCTGAGTCAGAAATCATCCGTGTAAGCTCCAGTGCATGGAGCTTAATGGATAGAGGGTCGAGTGTAATCCTTGGAGAAAGAGTGTTGGGTTTAGGAAGGCATGGGTCTTGGGCTATCAATTTAGCCTTCTAGATCTGCTTCTCCTTTTCTCTTCTTTTTAGGCCTGAAGTATAGACAGTATAGTATACCTGGTCCATTTTCTTTGAAGTAGGAAGCCAGTTCTCTATTTAATTCGTCCTGAAATATTATTTGTGATTTGAGGCCCCACCTCTTTGGCATGTGGCTTTTTTAAAAAGGCTAGTGGCACGTGTTGTAGATGTGGCCAGACCTCTCTAGGGATTTGACATGTGCAAGGCTTAATACACAAACCCTCCACTAATGGCAATACCTTTGTCGCTGCAATCTGCCTTCCAGACGTGACCCATTACTTTGTGTGGCCATCTGAAATTTCATAACTCCATTCTCCGTCAATCAATTCTAGCTTACTCGAACGACTTCCAATTGATTTGTTGATACAAATTCTAAGAAAGTGAAGGTGGGTCTTCTTTTCGGTATCTTCATCAATGTCAACAAAGCCGCCACAGCACAAATCACCAATAACTTTAAAGGAACTTTCTGACCAAGCATGGACTAGAAGTCCAAATACTTTTATCCATCTATAGTCAGATTTTGAATCCGTCATTGCTAACCCTATAACCAGCAAACACAATTCCGGAGATAACCTTCTGCCATTCCAGTATCAATCTTGCGCCTTCATTCTAAATGCTTCTTGACGAGAAGGCATTTTGAAAAAGAATTGATTATGCGCAATTGGCATCACCTACAGGCCGACAGTCACCTTCCATCTGTTTAGAAACCATTTCTGAACAACTTTTTGATTTGGAGATATGTTCAAAGGATCATTAAGTCTCCCAAATAGGCATTGGTAAGAAGATGGGCGTTATTTGCTTCAGCCTCTAGACTGATTTTGATTTTGTTTTGGACTGCTACAGCACCATTTGTCTCCATTGAAGGCCAAACCTCTGGATTTGCTACTTCAAAACAAATTGCTGCCTGATTATGGGGTTTCCATTATGTCGCTGGTTGTTGTGGTCTCCATAGAAATCTCAGGATTTTGTCTGTAATGTCACACCATCCTCCATTGTCAATAATTTCTAGAATGATTACCAAAAACCACACCTCAATTTAAACAAGCATACTATAACTGTTAAGATCTGATAAGGTTTGTATAGGTAGGCCTCTATCTTCCTACACCATCTACAGCAAAGACTATCCTTTCCCTGTGAAGCCTCTTTTAAAGCACCACATACCCACCTCAAGTTGCTTTCGTAGATTCTGATCTTGCTAATGAACCTTCTGCTGCGCCTCTAAAGCAAAAACCATCTGACCCGATCTTTGCTAATGTCGATTAATTCAAATGACTTATCTCCGGCTGAGAATAGGCTCTCCCCTCCTTCATGGAGGAGAGAAACTCATCAAAAAAGGACCGAGTCCAATTAGAAAAGGTGTTTTTTGAAAATAAGCTCATTTCCCAGATGAGAAAAATTTGAAAAGGGAAATGTGTTATAGAATAATGTCTCAGTTGTAGAAAAAAAGAATTTTATAAAAAATCTCTCACAAAACAAGTTTCTAAAACTTAATCAGGAATTCCTTGGTGTCTCTACCATTTACTGATCTTGCTATATTTGAGAGATCAAGTGTATCATGACAACAGAGTTCTTTAGGTGTAAGATAAAAGATCTTGCAATTCGAAGATGGAAAAGACAGTAGCATAGCTAAACTTACACTATAAAATACAACTACCAAATCTCCTTACAACTTTTTTTTGAGATAAGGGTAACTTTGTATTCACACCAAAAATTCATCATCCCAAAAAATGATGAATTGGAAACTTACATCCCACCCATGGGTATACTTTACAAGTTTCCTTTAAAATCAACTAAATCTACTATATCCCCTACAAGATTCTGTTTACACCAAAAAAACAAAAGGCTTATACAATTCATTCTAATCTTCTGTAAGTTAGATTTTTGTCCCTCAAAGCTTCTTAAATTTCTTTCTTTCCAGAGGGTCCACCATATGCAAGCAGGGATAGTTCTCCACCAATGTTCATTTCTTCCTCTGTT
>JAJOOH010024659.1:0-10450 GCA_029582605.1 Solanum gracilifrons
TATATATATATTTATTAGTTTATAATTTTCAACGTTTTAGATATATTATTTTAAATTTAGGTTTGTAAGTATTTTTTTTTTGTATTCAGATTGGAAGTAATAGTTACATTGTTATAAATTTTAGATCGAAAATAAACAATCTACTTTGTAAATATTTTGTTTTGTATTCAGTTTAATTATAACCTTTAATCTTATGAATATAACATATTGAATGCTGACATTTCAACGAAAGTACTTTGTATTTATATGAACTTTATTTTTGAATAATCAAACCAACCCATGTACGTATATTCTTAGTTGGAGGGTAGGGTATAAAAGTGAGGAGATTAGAAAAAATATATTTATGTAACAATACCTTTATATTTTCTTTTAATTAATTTAATGAATAAAAAATTCAAAAAACCCAAAACCCTCCCAATTCCCACTCTCTCCCTATTTCCGCGTAAGGAGTGCGGCAGTGTGTATTTCACGCCTCTATATATTCATAGCGACACACAATTCCCTGTGTAAGAGAAAACCCCAATTTCACAAAAACACAGCCACCTTCTCTTCTCTTCTCCTGCAGCCATCTTCTCTACAGCCATATCCACACATCCGCCTCTCTTTACTCATTCGCCATGGCTGCTGAGCAAGCTCAAGTGGCTGCAATCCTTGGACCCGATTCAGCACCATTCGAAACCCTAATTTCACATCTCATGTCTGCTTCCAACGAGCAACGATCTCAAGCCGAGTCAATCTTCAATCTCATCAAGCAAAACGATCCTAATTCACTCGCTCTCAAGCTTGCTAATCTTCTCTCCTCTTCACCTCACCACGAAGCCCGTGCCATGTCCACAATCCTCCTCAGAAAGTTGCTTACCAGAGATGACTCTTTCATCTGGCCACGCCTCACCGAGTCTACTCAGTCAGGTATCAAATCAGTCCTTCTCCGATGTATTCAACACGAAGAATCAAAATCCATCATCAAGAAGCTTTGCGACACTATTTCCGAACTTGCTTCTTCAATTCTCCCCGAAAACAATTGGCCTGAGTTGTTACCGTTTATGTTTCAGTGTGTTACTTCAGACGTACCTAAATTACAGGAATCTGCCTTCTTGATCTTTGCTTTATTAGCTCAATATGTTGGGGAGATGTTAGTTCCTTACATTAAGGACTTGCATACTGTGTTTATGCAGACATTGAATAACTCGCCTAATCCTGATGTGAGGATTGCGGGTTTAAGTGCTGTGATTAATTTTATTCAGTGTTTATCAAGCTCAAATGACAGGGATAGATTTCAGGATCTATTGCCTGCAATGATGAAGACCTTGACCGAGGCTTTGAATAGTGGACAAGAGGCAACTGCACAAGAAGCCTTGGAGTTGTTGATTGAATTGGCGGGTACTGAGCCTAGGTTTTTGAGGAGGCAGCTTGTCGATGTGGTTGGTGCAATGTTGCAAATTGCCGAGGCCGAGAGTTTAGAAGAGGGGACAAGACATTTGGCTATTGAATTTGTTATTACGTTAGCCGAGGCTAGGGAAAGGGCTCCTGGAATGATGAGGAAATTGCCGCAGTTTATCAGTAGGCTGTTTGCCATTTTGATGAAAATGTTGCTGGATATCGATGATGAACCTGTCTGGCATAGTGCTGAAGTTGAGCACGAAGATGCAGGGGAAACAAGTAACTACAGTGTTGGTCAGGAGTGTTTGGATCGTTTGTCCATTGCGTTGGGTGGCAGTACAATTGTTCCTGTTGCGTCAGAGCAGTTGCCTCCTTACTTGGCTGCTCCCGAATGGCAAAAGCACCATGCTGCGCTCATTGCGCTTGCTCAGATTGCCGAAGGTTGCACAAAGGTACTAATGAATTTTCCATTTTTTTCTTTGTACTCTCTCGATTCAATTCAAGGTTATGTGAGAGTTTAGTTATGGAAAAATAGATTTTAAAATATAATTTTTAGCTGAATTCTGCAAATAGGCTGATGGGGATAATAAATCTTCCCACCTTGGATTACAAATGATGTTTATTCTTTTGTGTTACATCTTGAAGTGATAGAGGAAGAACTCGCTAAAGTAAATATTAGTCTGGTAGTGTCAGTTAAATTTTGAATAGTACAGTTAATATATGTATTGCTGAAATTGTAAAAGCTGTATATAAATTGAATTGTGTCAAAACATTTTGGGATGTTCTATAATGGGCAGATGTCACATAGATTAGGGTGGAGGGATTATTTATTGGGAGTGAATTTTGATGACTCTAGACTTATCTATATTGAACGTTGTAGCAAAGATTTGGTGCTTATTGCCAATTCATTTATTACTTGTTTCTGTTATCACTGTTGACTCTTATCTCATTTATTATTTCTGCTCATTGACCATTTTGGTTAATTTTACGAGAATCAACTAGCTTAACTGGGTTATTGGACTAGTGTTGGCTTGTGAACTGCTCATTGGTGCCAATTAAGCAAGTATTTATTTATGAGTTGAAGACTCTTCACTCAGCCATCTGTTCAATATAAGTCTTGTTTGTTTTGTTTTGTTTTGTTTTGTTTGTTGATTTTAATCCCGCTGGTTTTCTTCTTTTTTTTTGCTGTAAAAGGTAATGATTAAGAATTTGGAGCAAGTTGTGAACATGGTTTTGAGTTGTTTCCAAGATCCTCATCCTCGAGTGAGATGGGCAGCTATTAACGCAATTGGCCAGTTGTCTACTGACTTGGGGCCTGATTTGCAAGTACAGTACCACAGCAGAGTACTGCCAGCATTGGCAACAGCTATGGATGATTTTCAAAATCCACGAGTACAGGTGTGTCATAATGGTTTGTGAACCCATTACAGATTCTATATCTTTGTCGAATGCCCCTCCTGAACAGCGCTGTAAGACGAGGCTTAATACGAGAGCAATAAGTGCATTAACTTTTTACATTAATGCTTTCATCCGTGTTGGATTATTTGTTCTTGATTGTTGCGATATAAAGAAAGAACACAATGGGAATAAATAAGTCTAATAGATGACACCAATTAGTAGATAATGATATAGCTGTTTTTATTTGTTACAGTTGCATTCGGTCTTTCTTTTCCCCTTTTCCCCCCTAAAAATCCTGGTTCGCCACTTTTATGCCCTTGTACGGCCCGAGTGATTCTTATAGACACCTCTAGTTTCTGGAGAACCCTTAGTTTGCCTTAAAAAGACAGGTTATTCAGTGATGAAATGAAACAGGTGTGAATGGAGCAGAGCAGGCACTTAGGTTGAACCCTACATTATTTGGATTGAGCTGCAACTGATTGTTTTCACCTGTGGAAAGAATGATAAATTGCCTTATTATTTTATATGCGACTATAGTTGATCAAATCTTCGGCGAAACCAAATGTTTTTAGCACCTGATTAATCATTGGTGATGGTGAATTTTCTTAACTACAAAAATTCTCTTCTGCTTCTACTTTTCTGGGAACTTGTCTACACTTAACATATCATTATGCATTACTGTTGGTTATGGTGCTTTTGCATGTGATTGCTTGGTTTTGTTGTCAATGCAGCTAATTATGGGTTTCCCTTTTTCTTTTCCTTAATTCACAGGCACATGCTGCGTCAGCTGTCCTCAACTTCAGTGAGAACTGCACACCAGAAATTTTGACACCTTATTTGGATGGAATAGTTAGCAAACTACTTGTTCTTCTACAGGTAATCCACCCAAGATTATATGGTGTCGTATCATTTACTACTGGGCAAATGACACTCATGCTTTCTTTTGCTCTTTGCTATTGTCTGAAATACAGAACGGAAAACAAATGGTGCAAGAAGGAGCATTAACTGCTTTGGCTTCGGTGGCTGATTCATCACAGGTATTAACTTGTTACACTTTTTCTGCTTCCATTTATTTCAACTTCCATTTTGGACTAGAATTGCTAATAAATTGCATTCAACAGGAGCACTTCCAGAAGTACTATGACGCTGTAATGCCATATTTGAAAACCATCCTGGTAAATGCGAATGATAAATCTAATCGCATGCTTCGAGCTAAAGCCATGGAGTGCATAAGCTTGGTTGGGATGGCTGTTGGAAAAGACAAATTCAGAGATGATGCTAAGCAGGTCAGCATGACAATACAGAACAATGTTGCGCAGTTTTAGTGAATAAGATTTTTATTTCACTTTTAATACCCATAGAAATAACGGACCTTCATTAATATATTCCACTCTGATCAGTTCAATTTTTATCACATTGCTTACACTTTTTTTTTCATGAAGTGAAGTTTATTGATGTATGCCAGCTAAAAGCTGAAGTACAGTACACCAAGAAAGAGTTTCTGCTTACAGCTAAACCTTTATTGCCTTAACAGGTTATGGAAGTGCTTATGTCACTACAAGGATCACAAATGGAGACAGATGACCCTACTACTAGTTATATGTTGCAGGTTTGGGTGCATTTCTTGATTCCACAGACAGAATTTATCTCAACACTGTCATCACTATATTCTTGATATCATTGTAGGCATGGGCCAGGCTTTGCAAGTGCTTGGGACAGGATTTCCTGCCTTACATGAGTGTAGTCATGCCTCCTTTACTTCTGTCTGCTCAACTAAAGCCTGATGTGACCATATCATCCGCAGATTCAGACAATGAACTTGATGACTCAGATGATGACAGGTAAGATTTTCTCACTGAAGTTTCCCTTCTACCTTTAATTATGAAGTTCCTTGCTGATTGAATTCCTCTCAGCTGGTGTTATTTGTCATTTTGAATTTTTATATTCTAGAGTTGGGTAAAAATTATGAAATTGGTGAAACATTTGGCACAGCTTTCAAGAAGAGAAAAACCTACTATTGTTTTTCCATGCCAGTTAAATTTGGCTAAATACGTAGATAGCCCCTTAAACTTGCATGGAATGTCATTTTTAGACACCTTAACTTTAGCTGTGACCACACTGATAATGTGTCAATGGCCACTGAAATAAAGAACATGTCATATTAAAAAACATGTCATCCCATAAAATATCTCATTTGAAAAAAAATATATGTCCATCCCCTCACCCCCATTCGCTTCATCTTCTTCATCCTAAAATAGAACCCTTCCCTTAGTCATCTAGCCTTCAGAAATAGCAGCAACTTGGTGTCACAAGTTATGGAACATTACCAACAGTACCATCAAGAAAAAATGCAAGGCAACAACTACAGATCCATCACCAAGGTACTCCTTTTTGCTGTAAGGCATAGAAATTTAAAACAAACCAAGGAGCATTGCTCTAATCTAGATGATTAAGAAACATGGACGAATTGGACAAGCTGAAATGACTTAATCACTGGGCGAACGTTGGACAAGGAGGAACCTAAATATGCAAAATGGTAAGCAAGAAAATGGAATAAAGTCTGCTGGGTCCAATCCCAGATAATCCAAATCAAGGCAACAACTGCAGATGAGTTTCTTCTTAGTTCTCCACCATATGATACACATTTATTTAGTAAAAAACAATTTTTTTGGGGTGGCTGGTTTACACTATGCTCTTTCACACTATTAATTACTTACCTGATAAGGACGAATTATCAATAGTTGGAAAAAAAGGAAGAGGCTAAAATCAGAAACAAAAAGAAGATACTTGAAAAGCATTGCTGAAGGCTCCAGAAGACTCTGAGTTGAATACTGTAGTCATTGGGACAAAAACATCAAATAATGGCAAGAGTGGGAGAATTAGGAATTTTCATTTTCTTAAGAAGAGAATGAGAAATTTATTAGCTGAATAAGAGGTGTGAAGCTATGTCTACACTCAAAACTGAGTATGATACACATGGTTTGCCACATCAGCATTTTGTATCCGAGGGACACTTAACTAAAGTTGTTCAACTGGTCGTGGCTGAAGATAAGGTGTCTAAATGATAATCATGCTAAGTTTGAATGGCTATCTATGTATTTGGCCTAATTAGTTTGTATACGTGTAGATCTTGTCCACATGGTCAGTCCCATGGTTAGTGTGGTATGTGTTGTATCCATTCACATTGCTTGTGTTGCATTTTGGATCAATCCGTCAATGTTTCTTATACAGTTTAGATAAGAGGGTAACTTCATTCTTACATTCAGAAGTTCTGACATGGAACAACTTTAACTGTATATTGTAAATGTCTATGACCTATTCCTTTTTCTTTTTTTTTTATGGTATGAATTGTATGGGCTACATAGTTGTGGTTATTGGTTAATCTATTGGAGTTTCTGTCATATCTTATTTAAGATTCATGTTTTGCAGCATGGAGACCATAACTCTTGGAGATAAAAGGATAGGCATCAAAACAAGCGTCTTAGAAGAGAAGGCTACAGCTTGTAATATGCTATGCTGCTATGCCGATGAACTGAAGGAAGGTTTCTATCCATGGATTGATCAGGTTTGGATTTACAATCACTCACATATTCTTCAATACATGTTGAGTTAAATCGCATTTAACAAGGGATATTAATGCATTAAATAGGTTGCTCCAACATTAGTTCCACTTCTCAAATTCTATTTCCACGAAGAAGTCAGGAAAGCAGCCGTGTCTGGTGAGATTTCTTAGTTTTCTATACATTTCTTTGGGTTTCTTTAGTTCTTCAATTATTGATATTTTTCAGGAGAAGACTGATATTTTATTTTGTATTGGCTTTATAGCAATGCCAGAGCTGTTACGTTCTGCTAAACTGGCTGTAGAGAAAGGGATTGCTCAGGGCCGAAATGAGACCTATGTCAAGCAATTATCAGACTACATCATTCCAGCTTTGGTTGAAGCATTGCATAAGGTTGACCTCTCTAGTTATTTGTTGTCATGGTGTTCTTTCTTCTGTAGAAAGTGATTATTGTACATGTGTTGGGATTGAAAGTTCCCTGACATTTTGGTTGCTATCTCGTGCAGGAGCCTGATACAGAAATCTGTGCAAGTATGTTGGATGCATTGAATGAGTGTGTTCAGGTTGGTTAATCTTATAAGATTGTTGATTTCTTTTGATGCGTTAACCGTTATAAGCTTGATTTATAAAACTATATTTCTTTTTAAGTGATCAGTATGATGAAAAAGTCAGCCTCTGCAGCATTTGTTCTCATTGTGGTTGCTATATGGCCATTTTTGTTTACTGTTTGTAGTCATTTAAAATCTTTCTGTTGGCTTGATTACATGTACCTAATGAATAACGGTTCGCATGGGAAATTAAATATTCATTTGTATGCAATAGTACTGCAACATGCATGATCAATTATCTTGCTAAAATATATTTTATGCATGGACTGGTGCACATTCTAATCTACAGAAGACCTTGATAGAGAACTTAGTGCAGGCAGCAAATGTGACTCGCAGTTCTTTCAACTTGATATTAGATTGATGGAAAAAAGAGGCTTTATATCGTAGAGCCTCTCTGCCCTCACCCCCAATTTCCCGTTTCCAAATGAAAAGCAAATCTAGACAGCTCACTTGCCATTGAGGCTATGGTGTTTGAATGTTTCATTAGGTTCCACTTATCAAATTATATTGTCACATTGGGTTAGTCAAAGCTTAGAAGCGGAGTATTGAGGTGCATGCTAGCTGGCCCTTGAGATCAACAAGAACAACTGCTACTATGTCGTAGTCCCAATCACAGTCCCAATCAAGTTGTGATTGGCTATATGAATCCCCTGTTCTTCATTTAAGTTCATTTCATATCATTATCATACTGAACAAGTGCAAAATAAGTTAGATATCATTATATAATGGTGGCCTGGCGACCACCATTTAAAAAACAGCTAGAAATGGTTCTCTGTAGCTTAACAATTATTCAGAGAAGTAATAATGTGCTTGAAAAATTCATCAACTATTGAAGAGAAGTGGATTGCAGACAATCAAGGCATGAGAACTAGGAGACCCAGAGCATGAATTCCAGAAGTAATGACTAGAAACCTGTGAAATGATTTTTGAACTTGCATAAGGACTGAATGCATCTTGAAATATATGATTCTTTCAGTATTCCATGTGGGATATATGATGTTTAATCTTACTAAGAATCCTGCTCTGCTGTTTTTTTCCAGATCTCTGGACCACTCCTGGATGAAGGTCAGGTCCGAAGCATTGTGGATGAGATTAAACAGGTTATCACAGCCAGTTCAAGTAGAAAACGAGAACGTGCAGAGAGGGCTAAAGCTGAAGACTTCGATGCAGAGGAAAGTGAGTTGCTCAAGGAGGAAAATGAGCAAGAAGAAGAAGTTTTTGACCAAGTATGTTTAGCATAAGATTAAGTTCAATGATGAGTTGAAGTGGTGTATCTTGATAAAAATCTCAAATGCTGGAATCTATTATATGTCTGACTTCTCAAATCTCATTGTCTCTTTTGATCAGGTTGGTGAAATATTGGGCACATTGATTAAGACGTTCAAGGCAGTCTTCTTGCCATTCTTTGATGAACTGTCATCTTATCTAATGCCTATGTGGGTAAGGATCACCTCATGTAATTTGATACAACTCTCATCTTGTATGCTGTTTGCATTTAGTTGAATAACTCTATTTTTCCTTGGATCTTTTTCCCACATCCATCAAGGGCAAGGATAAAACAGCTGAAGAAAGGAGAATTGCAATTTGTATTTTTGATGACATTGCTGAGCAGTGCCGTGAAGCAGCTCTTAAGTAAGTCTATTTATTTGGCTTTATCTCAATCGAGCTGCCAGTATTCAAGTATTAATTTGGCTGTTTATACCTGTGCAAAATAGGTATTATGACACATATCTTCCTTTCCTTTTGGAAGCATGCAATGACGAAAGCCCGGATGTCCGGCAGGTTTGTATATGTTTAATGGTTGTAGCATTTTTCAGACAAGTTGCACGTGCTGTTAGATTTATCTGAAATCCGAATAATGGTTTGTTCAGGCTGCTGTTTATGGACTTGGGGTATGTGCAGAATATGGGGGTTCTGTTATCAAACCTCTTGTTGGAGGTATAATATAGTTGACCATGGTGTTTAAACTATTCCTTTCGCACTATTTACTCAGATTTTCGATGAGGGTATTGTGTTCTTATCTCAATTTCATTTTATGACCCTAATTATTCAGAGGCTCTTTCAAGGCTCAACGTAGTTATAGGGCATCCCAATGCTCTTCAACCTGAGAATGTTATGGCATATGATAATGCTGTTTCAGCACTGGGGAAGATATGTCAGTTTCATCGCGACAGTATTGACTCAGCCCAGGTATATTCTTCCACACCGAGCTGCTTTTTTGTGAGATTTGCTTGTATGTTCATAACTGTGATATGTCTTCGATGGAGTACTCAACTTTCAGTGCTTGCTTCAAATCATAAAGAGTATAATCATTTCTTTTGTGATTTTCTCAAGTGCTTGTAACTCCTACCTTTATTTATCATCATACAAAGATGGAGTTACTATACTGAATAATAACTATTGGACGGGCAGTAAAACGTTTTCATTAAAAACTCGTATTGTTTCCCTTTTATATTGGAGTTGTGGAAGCAAATCTAGATCAATCATCAGTTTATCTTTGAATCTCTTTGGTCTTTAGCTTCTGTACTTTCCTGAGTATAAGTGCGCTTGCTTTTTTTAAGTCTGTCCTAGATTGTGCATGTGCTCGCATGTCAAAATTTATCTAACATATGTAGCCTTTGCATGTAGAAACTAGCTTTCTTCACCTCCATAACCACAAAAGAAGGTGTCACAGCAAATATATCAGCAAAAATCTCCTAATTTTCCTTTCCTCCCACTCTCTTCCCCCTGCAATCTAACACTATAACTCTCCTCCTTTAGCTTAATTTTGATGTTTTAGCCACTTCCTCGAGCTTCGAAATCACACTGCTTGCTGGCTTTGTTGTTGCGAATCTCAACTGTACCTTCTCCATCTTCTTCTTTTCCTTGAACAACGGAGACAAATCGAACCCCTCTGATAAATAAATGATATGAAAAGCTTTTGAAGATTTGATGTTATTCACCTTTCCTACACAATCTTCATCTCCAACATGAGCAAATTCTTCGTCCTTCTTAATCCTTCTTAGTCCTCAAAGCCCTTGGCACAGACTTCATGAACCAATTAAGTACCCTGTTATAATTGTTCAAAGTTCTTATTTTTATGACTTTTGTCAGGTTGTTCCAGCTTGGTTGAATTGCCTGCCTATAAAAGGTGACCTGATCGAGGCCAAGGTTGTTCATGATCAACTCTGTTCAATGGTTGAAAGGTATTATATGAGTTTTCTCTTTATCCTTTGGCCTTTTCTCTTGCCTTAGAGACGGTGGAAAGATCTGGATAGAGATCAACCTCTGTTTTTCAAATTTTTATGAACAAGCCATGCATTTTCCAGCTATTGTTTTGGGTCTGTCAAACAGTAGATTGTCCAACTTATTTTCAGCAATTTTCTGTTATGACTTTTGGCTTATTTTTGACATTTTAATGTGCTTATAAGTTATAAGCACTTTTTGAATTTACCCAAACACTCCAAAAGTGCATAAAATCTATTTTGACTTGAAGGCACTTAAAATAAGCCAATCCAAACGGGC
>JAJOOH010024662.1:0-12184 GCA_029582605.1 Solanum gracilifrons
ATTTTGATACGGTTGCTCTAAAATTCGGGTTAGACCCATTTCCCACTCAATTTGACCCCCTAAACAAGAATATGAAGTCGGATTTTCGAAAAACGAAACGGATCTTTTTATAAGTAGCTAAACAAGTTTCCGGTAACTTCCGAAGCACATTTTTAAGAACTTTTTGGGTCAAATTCAAATATAATCATTTCATTAAGTTCTCGACTCTAAACTCACATGTGAGGCTCTAGTTTCACTCTATCATTTTCCGAGTCGTTACACTAATAGCAGTACATAAGGAGGAGATGATGGAGAGCCGATAGCAGAGCATATTTAGATATTTGTCTGATATTGTGGGGACGATTGTGCAGTCGGTGATCCAGACATCACCGACTGAGACGTCCACAACAGCCCCTAGTGGATCTGGTACTACTATTCCTTCTGAGGTAACTCCTGGCACTGATGCCAAAGTCCATACAGCTACATCGAGCATTGAGGCCCAGACAGATAGAGATACTGCCTAGACATGATTTTCCTTTACCTCCATCTTTGTCTTACTTACTTTTACTTTTGGATACTTTTATTCGCATTTGAGGACAAATGATTTTTTGTTTGTGGTGGGGTGAAGCCCACCATTGTGCATATTTATTTTGATTATATATTTTGGGTTGTGAGCTATTATTGCGTTATTACACTATTTTGTGTGAATGTTTGAACTTGTGGTTCCTTTTATTTTAAATTGCAAAATGATTTTGACTTGTCCGAAAATTTATGCCACCTCTCGTGTGTTGAATGTGGCTACTCTTTTGCAAAATTTGAGTCTCAGATTCGATCAATATCGATAACTTGAATAGTTCCTTCAATCGAATGAACATGAATGCGCAGCTACGATGAGGCCAAATGAAGTTGCATAGACAATATGTGAACTCTTTGCATATCGGTATGACTAGCCTAGTATCAAATTAAGTCTCTTGTAGTGATCATTGCACACTAGCAATAGTGTGGAGTCTTGTTTGACTTGTAGTATGAATGCCTGGTGTGATGAGCTTACCTATGAACTATGCATGATGTATCCTAAAATTTGCCCCGTTGTTCCGGTCAACTAAGTGATGCTATCTCTCGATATGATCTTAGTAAACTTCTAACAGTGTGAGCCAATTTGACATGCACCTCTTTTGTCCCCTACCTTTTGAGTATGTGAACCACTTTTGAACACTCATTGAGACTTACCTTTCTTTGGAAGAAACTTGATGAAAACTAAACCTCTCCAAATTCACTACCTATAATCCTCTTGATTTGTGGTTGATTGAATAGCCAACTTAGGCCAAAATCCTAAGTTGGGGGTGTGGTGAAAAGAAAAGGGAAAGTCAAAAAGTGCAAGGAAAGTCTCCTTTAACCCATGGTGTTGAGAAAAATGGAACCCTTCCATATAAAAATAAAAAATAAAAAAGTCAGAGAAAAGAGAAAGAAAAAGAAAAATAATGAAAAAGAAAGTTGTGGATTAAAGTTGAAAAGTACAAAAGAAATGGAGTTCCAAACAATCAATGGAAAGTGAATAATAGGATGACTTTTGAGCACTAAAGAAAATGATGAAGGAAGAGGAAAGGAAGTGTTGTGAGCACCACATTTCATGAGTATGAAAGTCACTGAGCCTAAATGACCATACCTTTACACTCAGCCCTATTACAAGACTTGAAAAGACCTTTTTTGATCTTGAGTGAGCTAAAACAAATGTTGATCGAAAGATACGGGAAAATCTACAGGTGAAAGTATGCATTGTATTCTTCCTTGTAAGAGTGAGCGTTACATTTGATTCCGAAACTTTAAATGATTAAACCATTGTTTGTGAATATGGAATCATTCTTTGTGTGAGGGAATTTGAACACTATATTTGAGCTTGAACTTGCATTTGAAGCAAGTACTGTGAGCATGAGATTCTTTGATATTGGTAAGTCACAACTTGAATCGTTGAGTGCACATTTGAAATTTGCATAAATAAATTGAGTCTTGTTGTATGCATTCATGATCGAGTCTTATGTAGCACTAATCGAGACACCCTTTTTGAACGGTTGAACTTGAGTTTTCTTGAGGACAAGCAAAAGTTTAAGTTGGGGCGTTGAGGAGTCCACAAATTGGACTCATTTAGGGCAATATTTTGATACAATTAGTGTCCTCAAATGCATATTTTTTCACAATATCTGATGAAAAGCTTAAGTTTTAGGTATTTCTAGTTTGAGGGAAAGCATGGACACTACTTAGCAAAAAGGAACAAAGGCAGCTGAAAGAACGAAGAAATGAAGATCTGAGAATCGCCGAACCCATTCGGCGAGTCGCCAAAAGGTCTTATCCTCACCTTTTGTTCCAGTGTGCTAAGCCCTGAAGGAAAAGATCAAATCGGCAGTGAAATGGAGCAGTCGGCGTATTGCCGAGCAGTTCCACGAAGTAGTACTGTACCACCCAATGATCCAGGATGCTAAGATGTTGAAGGCAAGAGCTGAAAGGCGATGAAGCAGGCCAGAAGGCGGATCGCCGAGTGTATCGGCGATCCTGACTAACTGCGCTGAGTGGCTCCTTCGCAGCACATATTCTGAAAACTATAAATACTAGTTCAGTATTTTTTCTTAGTAGTCAATTTTAGTTGTTTTAAGTTTAGAATACAATTTTGAGAGACAATATTCTCTCTAAGTTTGTAGAGGGTTTTTGAAGAACTTGAAGATTCAAAGTGTTTCAACTCCAAGATTTTGGACTTGGGTCTTGTGGATTCTTCACTCTTGGCTTATTTTAAGACTTAATCCTGCATACCCATTAATGGAAACTGAGATTGGTATAACTTTTTATTTCTTTTACATGTCTACCTAAAACCCTAATTCTTGGGGTGTGATTTTGTGAATATGGGTTAGATTATCGGTTGGGTCTTGTTTGTTGATGGTTCATTTGTTGTGTAAATTAACTGTGATTTTATTTAGTAGTTGTGGTGGAACTTAATGAAATTGTAGTTGAAAATACAAATTCACCTTTTCTATTTTCGGCTTGCTTGAGAGAGAGATCGTAAAACTAAGACTACTAAATTGATGATCGGTGGGAATGGGTCGACATGAGGTTCAACTAGAGAGAGTGAACCCTAGTCCTTCTCTCACACACTCAACTCGAGAGAGTGAGAGGGCTAAGGTAGAGGGTTTTCTTCATGTGGCAACACTGTGTTCGAGAGAAACCGAGTTGATTCGGGGTAAGTTGTTCGAGAGAGAATTTACCCAGAATAGTCTAGTCTAGCCACAACTACTCAACGGATTTACTATCAAAAGCATGTACCCAATAGTCTAGTCTAAACTGTATTCCTATCACATCCCAAGAATCTCATCTCCTTTATTAGTACTCTTTGCATTTTTGTTGATTTTGCTCTTTATTTGTTTACAAACCCCAATTTATAACTGACACTCGTGTCAAACCCTTTAATTTGTCATGTCTTTAGTCGATAAAGTTTTTAGTTACGGTTAGATTTAGCACTTTCACGCTTAGTCACTAATTTTCAGAAACCAGTCCCTTTGGACCCGACCCCAACTCTTGCTTGGTTACTTTACTATTGTGTGATCGTAGACACTTGCATTAAGAGTTGTGTCTTGATTACACAAACATCAACCACCTCTGCCTTAGCTCATTCACTCTCTCGAGTTGAAGGTATGGTAGAAGGACTAGGATTCACTCTCTCGAGCTGAACCCATGTCGACCAAATACCACCAGCTATCAATTTAGTAGTCTTAGTTCTACGACCTCTCTCTTGAGCAAGCCGAGAACACTAAGATGAAATCATATTTGCAACTACAACTCTGTTAAGTTCATACACAACTACTAAACGGAATAACATTTAAACATCAAATAAACAATCAACAAGCAAGACCCAACAGATAATCTAACCCATATTAAAAAAATCACACCCCAAGAATTTGGATTTTAGCTAGACATGTAATAGAGATAAAATTTTATACCAATATTAGTTTCTATTGACTCGGTATGAAGGAATAAATCTTAGAACACGTCAAGAATGAAGAATCTTCGAGACCCCATTCCAATTTCTTGGAGTTGAAACCCTTTGAATCTTCAAGGTCTTAGAGCAAAGTCTCCTAAACCCTCTAAAATTTAAACTCTCTAAAAACTGTAAGAAGTTCTAATAATAATAGTGATATGATGCTAAGCTAGAAATTTAAACAAGTATTTATAGTGTTTCAAAATGTGTTGCGAAGGACCCTTCAGCGAAGTTAGTCGAGATCGCTGATGCATTCAACGATCCGTCATTTGGTCGATTTCATCACCTTCCTGCTTTACCCTCTAGCCTTTTTGCATTTTGAGTCGTTGAGCGATATGGTACTGCTTCGCGGAACTGTTCGGCAACACACCGACTGCTCTATTTCATCGCCAACTTGACATTTTCCTTCAGGGCTCAGTGCACTGGAATAAAATGCGATATCCAGGCCGATCGGCTACTCGCCAACTGGGCTCGGCGATCATCAGGCCTTCATTTCTTCGTTCTTTTCATCCCCCTTGTTCCTTCTTGCTAATGTGTGTCCATGCTTTGCCTCAAACTCCAAATACCTGAAACTTAAGGGTTTTCATCAGATAATGAGACAAAATATGCATTTGAGGACACTAATTCTATCAAAATATAGCCCTAAATGAGTCCAATTTGTGGAGTCATCAACCTTCCATCTCATTATCAATATCCACTCGGTGCTAAGCATATATCCAATGTAATAGTCATTTGTTACTTGACTTCATTAATCATGGAAAGGTGCCCTTGGACAACCAAAACAAGCTAGTTCATTAGGATAGCTCTTACTCTTTGATCCAATTAGGTGAGATAGCCTTTCCACCTAAGAATCGTTTCTATGTGAGAAAACCTCTCACTTCATGTTAGTATGTGTTTATTAGAATAGCCTTTTGCAACACAACATTATCATTAGTACTTTAATCTCATAGCATTTTAAAAACATTTTCATAGATTTCATAAAAACAATGCATAAGTCCAAAATTTACCTCTTAAGGCTCAAAACCCACTTTGAATAATCAATGCTTAGAAAGCATGGTTTAGATATGGATTTCATCATAAATACATGTAAAACTTGAAATACATGCTTAATTTCATAAAACTCTTCCTTGAAGAATAAAATCCCATCATATGGTTCATAAATTTAGAACATGGGATTACATGGGTTCATGGGAAATCATCATAAAATCATAATATTTAATCAATTCGTGTGCAATAGATCATATTTCAATCATTTAAATCAATAATGAAAGGTCTCCATGATAATTGAAGAAAACCCTAACTTAATTGGGGAATTATATCTTTTGAAATAGAGGAATTGGGGAACTCCATGAATGGAAAAAATCGTACCTTGAACCCAAAAGCTAGCCTTCAATGGAGGAATTGAGACCATAGCTTGAAACCCTAGATGAATCCTTCTTCTACTTCTTCAAGATTGTAAAGAGAGAATTATTTGAGATGTCATCTTTTTGATGAGTTTAGAAAGAATGACTTCTATTGGGAAATTTGCGGGTAAAAAGCTTATATAGGGGTCTTAATAAAGGGTAAAACGACATAGTATAAGCACAAATTAATTAGAAAAAGACCGAATTGCCCTGTAAATAACTGTCAGTTGTCCATCAACTCACCTATTATGGACCCCAGTCGACGGCCCGTGTTCTGACCCACGGTCCGTCCTAGTGGATTGTTGTTGACCATCAACAACACGGAATTTGGGCTCTGAACCACTGACCATGGTCTGGCTTACGGTCTATAAGTAAGGACATGGTTCGGAACCTTTAAAAACTTATCATGGTGGCCAACCCACAGACTACACTATGGTCCATGGTTCTACCTATGGGCCGTGGTTGGCCTCCGTTGCCGGCAACTACCACTTTCCAAAATTTGGTTCATTTCCATTTTTGGGATACAGGGTGTTACAATATCTCACCCTTCCATTCGTTCACGACTGAGATTCAAATTGGTTCTAAAAAAGTAGTAGAGGAACTAAAAACCCAACTTACAATGCAATGCATACCAATAAAGAAGACCTATTGACTTCACGCTAGGGTGTTCTCAAAACATCATAAAAGGGGTGAATCTAACTCTATAAGCCCATTATGCATGCAATGCACATAAACACGGAAGAAACATCAACTCCTAGATAATCATACTCAAATGCATTATAAGGAAGTAGGAACTACATTTCGCAACCCAATATGCAAGCAATGTCAAAATTACTCATGTTAAAGGAGGAACTACCTCCTCTAAGCTAAAAACATGTTCAACACAATCTAATGGAGCTCATATTCAATTTAATCTAAAAAAGAATATCTAAAGGATGTTCATAAATTCATCTCATCAAGTGTATAGGCTACTCATACTCAATAGACAACAACATGAGGAAAATCAAGCATTTAAACTCATTTTCTTTCAAAACATAAGTTTTCATGAACATACATCACATAAGGAAAACATGGAAACACATAAGGACGCATGACTCCCAAAACAAGGACAACCCAATAGAAACTCATTACCTCAAGCTAGAATAGGAGTAGAAGGAGAAACATGAGGATATCGGGAAATCATATCAGCCTTAGCCTCCCAAGTAGCACCCTCAACTAACTAATTCCTCCACAATACTTTCACGGAAGCTATTTCCTTTTTTCTCAACCTCTTGACTTGCCGATAGAGAATCTCAACCGAAACTTCCTCATAAGAAAGACTTTGATCAACTCCCAACCCTTCTAGGGGAACTATGGATATCTCATTTTCCTTTTCACCACACCCCCAACTTAGGCTTTTGGCTTAAGTTGGCTATTCACTAAACCACAAATCAAGAGGATTATAGATAATGGGTCAAGTAAGGTCTAGGGTTCATCAAGTTTCTTCCAAAGAAAGGTAAGGTTCAAAGGGTGATCAAGAGAGTTTCATTCGCTCACGGGTAGGCCATGAAAGAGGTATATGTCAAATTTGGCTCACACCCTTCAAAACATGCCTAAGATCATTTCAAGAGCACACCTTACTAAATCAATCAGACTAACGGGGTAAATTCTAGGTTTATTCATGCAAAGTTCAAAGTAATCTCATCACACAAGGCATTGACACTTAAGTCAAACAAGACCACACAGTTTCGCTAATGAGCAACGGTCATTACAAGAGAATCCATTCGAGAAATGGCTAATCACAACGAGATGCAACGAGTTCACATATTGTCTACGCACCTTCATTTGGTCTCGTCGTAGCCACATGTTCATGTTTGTTCGATTGAAAGCACTATTCAAGTCATCGGTAATGATCGAAACAAAGACTTGAATTTGTACAAGAACAACCACTTTCAACACAAGTGGTAGCAAAATATTTCAAAAAATGAAATTTTTTCGGAAGGGTCAAAATTATTTTTGTAGTTTTAAACAAAAAGGGAGTCATAAGCTCAAACATCTACAAAAGCAGATAAAACACAATGATAGCTCAAAGCCCAAATAAATAAGCAAAAACACGAGTCACCAATAACACACAAAAGGTAGGCCTCACCCCACTACAAATAAAATCAATTGTCCTCAAATGCAATGAATAGAATGCGGAATGTAAAATAAAGAAATATAGATAGGGAGGTAAAGAGGTAATCCTGGCTAATCAGTTGTTCTATCTGTCTGGCGGGATCTTTCGCCAGTTAAGCCTGCAGAGCAGCATCTATCGTTTTTACTTTAGTCTCAGTTATGTCATCTGCTGCAGCTTCCTCAAACATCTCTACATCAGTCTCTGCCTCTGATTGGGGATCAGTTGTATGCTACATTCCATCTCCGTGTCCTGTGGTAGTCTGAGGCATTTCGGGCACATCTGGAATTTCCACTGTTCCAAAGATCATGGACATATCGGTGGACTTTAGGTAGTCCACATCTTTCTTCAGTTTTGCAATGGCGGCCTTTAAGGGTTTTACCAGCTCTGTGGGTTCTTGGTCGCGCTCACACACTGCCATCCTGGACGCTAGAGTATCAATAGTAGTGCTCAGTGGTTTCACAACATCATCAAGGACAGCCTGAATCATGCCTGGAATGGAGCTTACTATGTTGGCAGTCCGACAATTTGCAGATTGGGCAAGCTGTCCCGTTCAGATCAAGGATGCCAGAATGATAGGCCCTTAGGAGGTAACAACAGCAGTAGCTCTGGGTGGTAATAAGGCAGCAGAGGGACCTGAAGGGTTAGAAGGAGTGCTCATGACATCAGATATATCTGAAGACCCAAGGGCCGGAGTAGGCAAAGATCCCTCGGCAGGTATAGATCCAGTGGCCACATCTTCGTTCTATTTCTTTTCCACTTTGTCCTTAAGATATTCAGCTTCGATCTTTCGGATACGGGTAGAGACGGTGGTAACTAATTCCACATCCTTCTTTGCATCTCTAGACACTCGAGCTCTTTTGCACAATCCAATGATTAATATCGGAAAAGGGAGAGATGTATGGATTTTCTTTGCACGCATATGGATCTCGGAGGCAATGATCATCCCTCTATTTATCCTGGTCTTCTCTATGATTCATCCAAGACAAGTTGCCTTGGCAAGGTGAAGGATTGATTCATTATGTGATGGCATAATTGTGCTTCCGATGAACCCGAACTAGTATCTGCCAGCTATGTTCAGATCTTTCCACTACAAGAAAATGTACATACGACGACATTAATTTGGTGATATTTGAAACAAATGTAGGAAAATAAAAAATTTCACGATATTTAAGAATAAAATGTCATAAAACAATGACATTTGATGTCAAATATTGTAAAAATAATGACATTTAATATCAAATACCGTAAAAATAATGACATTTAGTTCAAAATGTCACTATGATAATGACATTTATTGAAAAATGTCCTTTTTAGAGACATTTAGCGAAAATGTCATTTAAATGATGACGTTCGCTACAAATGTCGAATATAATATGGCATTTATTACAAAATGTCATTGGATTTAGTGACATTTAGAAAAAATATCGCTTAAATAGTGACATTTAATATAAATGTCGAATATATTATGACATTTACTGCAAAATGTCATTGATTTAAGTGACATTTAGAAAAAAATGTCACTGAAATAGTGACATTTTTCGTAAAATGTCATTTATTTTAGCGACTTTTAGCAAAAGTGTTGCTAAAATAGCGACATTTAATACAAATATCGAATATATTATGACATTTATTGCAAAATGTCGTTGATTCGATCGACATATAGTGAAAATATCACTAAAACAGTGAAATTTTTATACAAATATCAAATATATTATGTCATATGTTGAAAAATGTCAATGATTTTTTTGACATATGATTAAAAGTATTGTTAAATCCATGGGCGGACCCACGTGGGTTCGTGAACCCACTCGACAAAAAATTACACAGTGTATATAAGGTAAATTTTTTGTATATATATATATATATATATTTTGAACTTCTTTAATAACAAAGAAAAACTGATGGTGTAGTGGCAAGTCCCCTGAAATTAGGTTGTATGTCAATGGTTCGAATCCCTATGTAAGCATTTTATCTTTTTCTTTTTTTGTTTCAATTTTTTAAAGTTTTTTTTTACTTTTAAAAAAGTGCTAAAAGTGTGATTTTAAACCCAAAAGAATTCAATGTTCCCATTTCTAAAGGCTTATTTACACGTTTATACTTTTATTTTTCGAACACCCTAAAATAAAATCATGGGTCCACCATACTACTACATAACATGTTTTTTTGTGGCAATTATTTAGCTGCAATTAGTCATTTGCCACTAATTAATTCTTTAAGCTGAAATATTGTGGCATATGTACTATAGCCGCTAAAAGATATCTCTTAGGGGTCGTTTCGTTTGAAAACTAGTTATGCTGGGATTAGTTATTCTGGGATAAGTTATATTAGGATAAGTTTATGCTGGGATAAGTTATGTTGGATTAGTTTTTATTGGTTGTTTGGTTTGTCATAATTTTTTTAGGATAGGTTGTTTGTTTACAAAATACCCTCACCTAGCTATTTAAAATATTATTTTTTATATTTTCTTTGTAAGCATTAGTTATTCATTCTTAAAAATAAATTTTCCATCTTATTTCGCGTCAATATTTTTGTGTGCGCATTTCCATGATTGAGCCGTATGTTTTTAAAATTAAACTTTCATCTTATTTAACTCAAAAATTAAAATTTTATCTTATTTTGCTTAAAAATAAAATGTTCATCTTATTTAGCTTAAAAATACGATTTTCATCTTATTTATGCTTAAAAATAAAACTTTCGTGTTATTTAGTATAAAAATAAAACTTTCATCTTATTTAGCTTAAAAATAAAACTTTCATTTTAAGTTTATTAAAGTAAAAGAAAATTTATTATTAAAGTTGTCTACATTTTAATTATAGATAAAATATAATTTTTAAGTGAGTAATAAATTATTTAATAAAAAATATGTAATATAGTAGTGAAGTGGACATTTTAAGACAAATTAAAATATAAATAAATATAATAATTACGCAAATAAATTCAACTTATAATATGTTCATAAATAAAAATTGTATTTATAAAATCTAAATTTAATAGAACAATATATTTATCATAAAAACAACAAATAATTAAGATTGTAGAGGCGAGTCCCAATAGAGTCTTTTAATGTGTAAATACAACAAACGGGTGAAGACCCAATTCAAATTTGCCTGAGTCAAGTCCGGTAATGAGTTATAGAACGAGTCAAAACTCAATCCAACCCAAAATTTACTATGTTTTACTTATTTTATTGTTCTTTTTAAAATATTTTAGTACCTAATAAAATTATTATTTTTTCTTTATAATGGCTATATATAACATATCAAAAAAATTTTAAAAATCTTTAAGAATATTTTGACAAGATTTCTGTTGATTCAATATTTGTTACATATCACCTAATTTTAAATGGATTGAAAAAATAGTAGGGAGAGTAACAATTGAAAAATGGGTTAAAACATTTAATTTCATGAAGGCGTGAGTTTCATTAATATAAACCTAAGTTATTTGTATAAAAAATAGACAGAGACTGAACGTAACTAAATTTTGAATACTTAAGAAAGACTAAAGTTGGTAACTATATAGTGAAGGGACCAAACTTGATAACATTTGGGATAGTTAAAGGACTAAATCTGATAAATGTATAGTTAAAAGAATATTTTAGACCTACTACAATAGGTCATGGGCCGTTTATGCCATTTACTCTTCATATATATTTATAAGTGAGAACTGACAAAAAAAAGAATACAAGTGTTTCATAAGAAATAGACAGAGTTCATTTGTTAATTAGCGAGGGAAGAAATTAAAACCAATGAATTTAGTCAATTTTGTAAAAAAGAAAAAAATTTAAATCATCAATTTTTTAAAATTACATAATTATAAAATGAATCATTTGAAAAATAGAATCCAGGTTATAAGCACCAACAGACTCATTTGGTTGCGTGAGGGTACACGTGCACCCAATAACTTTTAATTTTATTGTGCACTCTATATATCATAACTCATTTGGGCGAACTTATTAAAGTTCTGCAGTTTTATTGTGTCACTGCGAGTTTGAGCCCACCTAAGGGGCTGATTAATTTTGTTTTTTCCCCTTTAAAGTAGTGGTGCTTTCTGTATTTTCAATTCCTATCATTGTGAGTTCATCCCAACTAAGGGGTGTTTTTTTTTATTTTTTTCCTTTAGAGCAATAGTGCCCCCTCTATTTTCTATTCCTAGGTTCTCCTCTGGTTTTTTTATTACCGTGAATGGGTACTATTCTACCACTAGATCTCTAAAATTTATTGATTTAAAATTTTGTTAACACTTTCATTGATAAAGTCGATATAAAAAATAATTCCCATGTTTTGGTGCTAATTTTTGTGCATGTCTATTGATTTTGTTGTTGGTAAACTGTGTAGACTTTTGTTCTTTTCTTATTCTTTATTTTTATTTTCTCTTTTATTCTTTTCTCATTTCTTTTTTCATATTATCCTTTAATAGGCATACGATTTGGTAACAATTTTATTATTTCTTTCTTTATTCCTTTTCATTTTATCCTTTATTAGAGATACAATTTGGTAGTATTTTGTTTCATTTATTCTTTGTTCTTCCTTTTTTTTTCTTTTTTCCTTTATTAGATATACCATTTGGTAATATATATATATACTCTAGGGTATGAATACAAAACCTTAATGATATCACGGCAATATA
>JAJOOH010024663.1:0-10507 GCA_029582605.1 Solanum gracilifrons
TATATATATTAGTTAACTTGTTAAAAAGAGATTTTAACAGTATGAGATAAATGTTTTCCTATTTTGAATTTTTGTCTTTTAAAAAAGAAAAGTAGCACTAAAAACTAAAATTATTTTTGTATAAATAGTTAACTATCACCCAAATCACACCCTTAAATCGGATTAAAGAGGTCGTTTGTTAGAAATCTATATAACTTGCTAAGGAAATTAATTGCCAACTACTATTGAAAATTAGGAGTTTTAAGAGAACAATTAACTATTTTAACTAGTTGGATTTTAATATATAATAAGAGACAAACTAGTGTTATAGTTCTTAGATATCATAATTCAAATAAATAATGTACTATTAAATCATCCAGGTGTGTTCATTATGAAAAATTGACGAATTTTTAAGTCTCCTAAAGCCTCTCGACCCAATTAACAAAATATCACCTTAAGTTCTTACCAACACTTGGGTGTCAAATTAATTTGTTGATTCATCAAAAGCTCATGTTAGCTATAGTCTCTCGAGCTCAAGTTATCAGATGAAGGTTGGTAGCCCCATATCCATGTTAATGATCCTTTTTCCTAATCATAACTTTTTTTTATCAAGAAAGTCAGGATTCGGTCGAGTTCTTAATATTTGCAACCATTTAAAAAAAAAAATATACGAAAGAACCTTTATACACAATGATCACTACTTTATGTAAAGATTGTAATGTAAATAATCTATTATCATCATAATTACCTTAAATTTATTAACCCTTAGTTATGATTTTAGCTACTCGTAACTAGTTGTAAGCAATAATTAATATAATTTAAACTTCTGAAGAACATTAATGTAAAAAAAGTAAACAACATCTTTGATAAATGCAACTCTTGAGAGAGAGTCTTGGTCGTTCCATAATAATCTTTTAATAAAACATAATTAAACCATAAAAACTAAGAACTATAATTTTTTTATGCTCTGAGTAATCCCAACCGTCTAGCAATAATTTGTAATCCTACAAACGTCATCTTAATGACATATATAAAAATAGGATCAAAATCCTAATATCAATTGAACTATGTTTTGGCTTTGGTCAACTTTAATGTATCAGTATAACAACCATTCATGTTGTTATAGGTGAGCTAATCATGAAAGGTATTGGGCGAGAATACTTTTGGAGTAGTAAGTTGAAAATTTCAGGCTAGGCTAGGCTTGTTCAAAATCACTTAGCAAGATGACGTTTAGGGTAATTCGAGGAAAGGATTTAGTGATCCCTCTGAGTTGAGTTTGTTTACCTTTTTACTAAGACGTCATGGAATATGTAGGACTTTTTAGAAGTGAATTCGGGTAAGTAGAACTCCTAATATCGAACTTGACATGAAAGGATTAGTTTGGAATGTCAAGGTTTTAAAGTGTGTTGAGAAATATGCTAATTTGGAAGGATTACTGAGTTTCTATCTCATGCACACTTCTATAGCGAGTGACATACCACAAAAGTGGCAAATTAGTTCCTGCTATAGTGGGCATTTCTTCTATGGCGGGGTAAGTCACTAGAAATGCAAAAAATTCCCCAAAAGCACCAATTGCATGGACGTTTTGGGGAAGTGTAGAGGTGACCTAGGGTGATTTTCATTAATTTTGTAAGTTTTGGGTTGTGGGTCGCCCATGTGGACCGACCCGACCCTACTCAATTTGTTTCATGCCTTATCCAAATTAATTAATTAATAATTAAATGGATAAATCCTTTTAAAGGATAAGGCAGAACAATTACAAAGTAACTGTTCAACCTCTCCTTAAAAGACTCCTAGTGGGAGTGTTTTCAAGTAAGCGTAAGACGTGAAACCTGAAAGGGTGGAGAGGAAACGTGATAAACAACAGAGAAAAGGAAAAACTAGTGATCCTAGACAAATCCATCAACACACAAAAACAAGACTTCTAGTTTGTGGACAAAGATTTTTGTTTCCTAGTGATTCAAAGAGGGACTTGAGTGCAATCCTGAAAAGATAGCAAAATCAACGACTTCCGCTGCAAATTATAAGGTACACATCTCGTTGTTGAATAACCTCAATAAATCCTTCATTGGTATCAGAGTCATTGTTTATGATCACATCATGTGTTGTGTACTTGATAATTCACTATCTATGTTTATAAGAAATAAAATAGATTCTATGTTTTTTTAAAAATCAGTGAATAGAAAAATTGAATGATGTTAATTTTATTAACGCTTAGATGTGGATTAATTTTATGTGAAATATGATTCATAATCCTAGTTGATTTTCTATCACAAAATAGATAGGATTACTAGTCCTACTAAGAGAGTTTTTCTGTTTAATAACGATCTGAAAATAGAATGTACGAATTTTGGGTCAACCTTATTTTCTTAATTTCTTATAATTTCCTCGTTCTTAGATTTCTGAAAAAAATATTATAATGGAAAAATGGAATTATAACGAGTAAGATACGAATTATTAAAAAAAAAAAAATCTGTTTTTCGATAAACTGCATCTGTCTAGAGCAATCTGGAAATTCACTGTGCAGTTTTTGGGTGGAAACTTTTTTTTTCTTTGATTTGCTCATTTTAAGCTTTCCGAAAACATATTATAATAAGGAAACTGACTTAAAACGAGCAAGATATAAATTTTTCAACAAATGAATGGAAAAAAAAACGTTTTTTTTTGAATTTTTTTTTTATTGTGATTAGTGTCCTATTAAGGATTATTTTTACATGTCCTCTTTTAGGATCTTATTGTTCTTGAGTATTCGAATAATCCTTGTGTTCTTTAAACAGTTGCTTGACATTATGAGAATTTTGTGACATATGTTGTCACATTAAATGGTATTAACCATGTTTTATTTTGTTCCCATTTCAGATATGGCTGAATGGAAACTTGCTCAAATTACTCTAAGTGGGAGTTCTCAAAGTATGTTAAGAAAATGAAGGGTCATTCGAAGACAAATAGATAAAGATCTAAGAGAGTTTAATTCTTTGAAGATGGATCCCCATGGATGCTTAATAGAATTTCTCCAGAACTTTGTCGTGAAATTTGAGAAACTTTATGAAAGTCACCCTCAAATAACAGATAGTGAAGGATATGCTATTTTGTATGATTCCTTGCCAGAATTCTGGAAGAATGAACTTAATCAAGTTAGAATCAAAATTGGGGATGACGAAGAATTATGAAAGTACTATGTAAAAATAGGACTTAAGTGGGTAAAACTACACCCAAATTGTATCCACATACTCCATTTTTTATCAGATTAGTTTTATTTATTATTTTAATTTTTATTAAAGTATGAAATGAACATCTTTAATTGTGCTTTGATATGAATATTTAAGTTTTATTTTATTGAATAGGTGAATGATTATTCTATTGCGCAATATAATATGGTGTTTAATTATTAGACATACAAAATATGTGTTGTTATAGTCTAAAATAAATAAGTGTACACATTAAGAAGTTAATTTCAAATTTTGGTTAAATATTTAGTTTGTAGATGAGATTTGATGCATACGTGTCATTTCGATTTTACATTAAATATGAAATCTTTATGAGAATTAATTTGCTTAAATGTGTATGTCACATGCATAATTGATTAAAATTCTTGCCTAATTATATGTCAATAACAGACATGGCATCAAAAAGTATCATTGCTGACTTAAACAAAGGTGAAAAACTTAACGGTGATAATTATAACATCTGGAGTCGTAAAATATGGTATGTACTGAAAGAGCAAAATGTTTTGGAAGGTATAAATCATGTTTTGAATGAATCAGGAAAGGGTAATACTGCACAACACAAAAGGGATCTTGAAGCTTACAAATCTTGGAAGAAGGCTAACTCCACTGCAGAATAATAATTAGTTCTGTAGTTGATGATCTCATATATGAATGTGAGGAATTCCCTACTGATCATGATATGTGGGCACGCACATCTGCGAGGAACGTATGGGGGTACGTCTGTAACCCGCCTTCGACAGTTGACTATCAAATTTGACACTTACAAAAAGTGTCATGATCAAAATATCAAACAACACCTTAGGGTGATGTCAAATATGATAGCTCAACTCAAGAGTGCTGGCCATGTTCTTTCAATGAACAACAAGTTCAAGCAGTGATTCGGTCTCTTCCCAATAATTGGGAACATTTAAAGGTTAACTTGACCCATAATGATAGCATCAAAACCTTTTTTGATGTTACACGCCATGTTGAACTTGAAGATGAGCGTCTTGGTGTTGCTAAAGCTGCTTCTAATGCCTCTGTGGCAGAGTCAAGTGGTACAAAATCTTCACGCTTCAAGCACATGAAAAATTGGAAAAGAAATGGGAAAGACAAAGAGACTGGAGAAGGACCCTCTAAGAAAAAGAAGAAGCCAAACTCCAAGAAAGGAAAACGGTTTTTCAAGAAGAGAGACAAAAGTAAAATGAAGTGCTACAATTGCCAAGAATTGGGATATTTTGCTCGTGAATGTACCGAACCCAAAAAGGTAGCATTTCTAGACGCATCGGTAAGTGCTACATATGTTTCTAGCACTTCTATACTGAATGAATCTTATCCTATGTGGATTGTAGACTCAGGACCCACCGACCACGTGAGTCGAGATAGAGAGGCGTTTGTGGAGTTTCGTCGAGTTTCATCTAAATCAAGGTGGATCTACGTAGGAAATAATGCTAGGATTGAAGTCAAAGGTATAGGCACTTGCAAAGTGGGCTTGCGTGGTGGTCGTTCCTTGATGTTGCATGACGTCCTATATACTCCAGAGATTCGACGAAACTTAGTGTCTGTTTTTTTAGACGTTGGTTTTGATTTGTTTTTTAGTTGTAATGGTGTTAGAATAACTCTAGATAATGTTTTGTATGGTTTTGGATTTCGTTATGATCGTTTTATGGTATTAGATTGTAATCCTTCAACTTATGACTATTATGTTGACCGTTGTGTAATGGCATGTTATTCAAGTAATAATGATGTTGATATTATTACATGGCATGCTAGATTAGATCAGATAGGGCAAGATCGAATGAATAGGTTGGCAAAAGAAGGGCATATAGGTTCTTTCACAAAAATTGAAATGCCAACTTGTGAAATTGTCTTGCTGGAAAGATTACGCGTAAACCATTTGGAAAGGCTAAGAGAGCTGAGTTGCCACTTCAATTAATTCATTCTGATATTTGTGGTCTAATGAATGTAAGGGAAAGGTCTAGTGCTTCATATTTCATTACATTTATTGATGATTTCACGCGTTTTGGTTATGTATATTTGATTTCTCATAAATATGAAGCACTTGAGTGCTTTAAAAGATATTTGAACGAAGTTGAAAATCAATTAGATAAAAGCATAAAAGCTTTAAGAACCGATCGAGGACGTGAATATTTGTCAAAACAATTTGAAGAATTATGTACTGAAAAGGGTATTATCAAACAATTAACTACTCCTTATACACCTCAACAAAATGGTGTAGCTGAAAGAAGGAATAGAACATTATTAGACATGACAAGATCAATGATGGCGCAGGCAAATTTGTCTATCTCTTTATAGGGAGATGCATTATTGATTGTGGCTTACATATTGAACAACGTGCCTTCTAAGTCAGTATCTTCCACTCCTTATGAACTTTGGACTGGTCATAAAACAAACCTGAATGATCTACGACCGTGGGGTTGTGAGGCATATATTAAAGATCGTTTTGGTGAGTTTGGTAAACTAAGTCCAAAAAGGAAAGAAATGTATATTTATAAGGTACTCTGAACGCTCTAAAGGATATGTGTTCATCGGTGAACTGGAGGATGGAAGTATTACTGAAATTGTATCACGAGATGTTAGATTTTTGGAAAATGATTTTCCCAAAAAGGGTGAAATAGGTGAAGTTGAGCCTCTGTACGAAATGTTGAATTCAGAAGATCAGGTAATGTTGTCAAATATACTTGATAATTCAATGGATTAAGAAATGATTCCTGGTCCGAGTGGGAGTTATGAATCTCAAAATCCTATAGAGGAATCTGAACTTCAAATACGTAAGAGTACAAGAAAAGGTGTACCTAAACGATCTTATGAGATTGAGAATTATGTTTTCCTGGTATCTCCCACAGAATTGGATGAACCTAATTCTGTAACTGAGGCCTTATCGAGACCTGAAAGGGATGAATAGTTAAAAGTGATGAAAGAAGAATTAGAGCCCATGAAAACCAATAAAGTATGGGATCTAGTTGACCTTCCTAAGGAACGTAAAGCTATTGGGAATAAATAGATTATTAAAGTTAAACATAAATCAGATGGGTCAATAGAAGACACAAAGCACGATTGGTGGCAAAAGGTTTTACTTAAGAAGTTAGAATAGACTCTGAGGAAATTTTTTCACCAGTTGTGAAGTTTACATCCATACGATTACTTTTAGCTATTGTTGCACGTTTAGATCTAGAATTACAACAAATGGATGTGAAGACCGCTTTTCTCAATGGAGAATTAAACGAGGAAATCTACATAGAACAACCAGTAGGTTTCATTGTTAAAGGTCAAGAAAAGAAAGTATATAAATTGAGAAGATCAATTTATGGCCTAAAGCAATCTTCAAGACAGTGGTATCCAATATTTCATAAGGAGGTGATGTCATTTGATTTCACCATGATCGATGAAGACCATTGCATCTATGTGAAAAAGTCCAATGGAAATTTTGTAATTCTTTCTCTTTACGTAGATGATAATTTATTAGCTGGAAATAATTTGGAGTATGTGAAAATTGTCAAGTCATGGCTTTCAAAATCGTTTGATATGAAAGATATGGGTGAAGCAAACTATATATTGGGTGTTAAGATCCAAAGAGATCGTTCCAAGAAATTTTTGAGTTTATCTCAAGAAACTTATATAAAGAAAATATTGGAACGTTTTCGAATGAATAGTTGCAAATCCATGGACACTCATATAGCAAGGGCAGAAACTTTAAGCCTTGAAATGTGTCCAAAGACTGAAAAAGAAAAGGAAGAAATGTCTCGAGTTCCTTATTCTAGTGTTGTCGGGAGTTTGAGGTATGCTATGATATGTACTCGCCCAGACATTTGTTATGCCGTGAGTCTAGTTAGCAGGTATCAATCCAATCATGGAAAAGATCATTGGAAAACAGTAAAAAGAATATTTTGATACCTGAAGGGAACTGCAGATCATACATTGTATTATAGTGGATCTAATTTATTCATAAGAGGTTATACAGATGCAGATTGGGCTAGTGACCGGGATGATAGAAAATCAACATCCGGTTATGCTTTCTTACTAAATGGTGGTGCTATTTCATGGAAAAGTAAGAAGCAAACTTGCACAACTCTTTCAACCATGGAATCTGAAATTGTGGCTTGTGCGTCTGCAGTACACGAAGCAGTTTGGTTAAAGAGATTCTTTGAGCAATTGAATATTGCAAAGAATTCTAAGGGTCCCATGATTCTAAATTGTGATAGTCAAGCGGCTATCGCATACACGAAGGATCCTAAGTATCACACCAAGACCAAACACATTGACATCAAGTATAACTTTGTGAGAGACGTAGTGGCAAATGGAGAAATAACTTTACAATACATTCCTACATGTGAAATGATAACTGATCCTTTTACAAAGGCCATCTCTAGAAACTTGTTTGAAAAACATGTTAAGGCTCTAGGTTTGCGTAGGAATTTATGATATTTCAGTGTTGTAAAATGACTTGATTGTTATAATATTCTCCTCTATATAAAACTATTGAAAATATGTTCAAATGTAGTATGCATGTGATATTTTATAAAGAAATAGAGAGTGTCGAACAAGTCGCGAGATTAGCTCTCTCACACGAGCAATCGCCTCTTACGTCGGGGAACGTGAAGAGATGAGTTTCACCACCATTTTATGACTTTTTTTGTGATTCAGACAAAAGTTTCTCCACGAAAATGAGTTTAAGGATCACTGAAGAGAGAAACTATGGTTAAACATCTGGAGATGTTTAGACCAAGGTCTGTACGATGTTGAATAATCGAAAGAATGAGACACAGAAACATACGCCAATCTAAGGTGTAAACATCGTAGCACGTGTTTCATACCACGTGTGTCAAGCGATCAATGGGTCAATGAAAGAATATTCCCTGCTTCTTCATTGTGTGAGACCCATAAAAGTTAAAATGACTTTTTCAATGAAATACCCTTTTGACCTTTTGCTGTTTCTTGAAGTTTCAAATCGGTGTTACTACTTTAGCATGTTACTAATAGCCATGAGTGATTCGGCAATGCAGTACATGTCTAGGAAAGCAGTTGATATGGAACAAATAGATTCGAGTAGAAAGGGAAGATGAATAAATGAACAATTCAACTTGTATACATAAGCCGGCTATTACACTCGAGTGTAATTGTGTATATAAAGTTAAATATGAACTCGAGTTAATATCCTTTAGAGGATGAAGGATCAAATAAGTAACTACTGAAGTAGTGAATGAAGTCTGGGGTATTATGAGTAATAGTGTCCTTAAAATAATAGTGAATTCTTATGTAGGGATTGTAAAACCTTAAAGGTAAGCTCTTCATGCTCATAGGTCGCACAAACTATTTGTCGTATGAATTGTGTGTATGATTGATATAATGTTGACTTGGGTTTTGTCCACCATGTGCGAAGTGGGAGATGTAAGTTTTGGGTCGCGGGTCTCCCATGTGGACCGACCCGACCCTACCCAATCTGTTTCATGCCTTATCCAAATTAATTAATTAATAATTAAATGGATAAATCTTTTTAAAGGATAAGGCAGAACAGTTACAAAGTAATTGTTCAACCTCTCCTTAAAAGACTCTTAGTGGGAGTATTTTCAAGTAAGCGTAAAACGTGAAACCTGAAAGGGTGGAGAGGAAACGTGAGAAACAACAGAGAAAAGGAAAAACTAGTGATCCTAGACAAATCCATCAACACACAAAAAGAAGACTTCTAGTTTGTGAACAAAGATTTTTGTTTCCTAGTGATTCAAAGAGGGACTTGAGTGCAATCTTGAAAAGATAGCAAAATCAACGACTTCCGCTGCAAATTATAAGGTACACATCTCGTTGTTGAATAACCATAATAATTCCTTCAAATTTTTCATCAGAATCCTCCATAAAGGTAATTAAACTCCCCTAACATGGTATTTTGATTATTATGCCTTAAAATCCATGGTAGTGACTTTAGGGAAGTGTTTGACTTGACTTAGTAGTGGAAAATCACGGTTTAGGTGAAATAATCAAGAGACTAGCTTGGGATTTGGGATTTGGGATTAGGATATAATCTAGGTATTTAGGCCTAAACCTTTTATTGTACCTCAAATGTGAAACTTTTATGATTGAAGCAATATTGCAAGCCTTGTAATTCGAAAATTTTTATCCAACAAAATAAATGAAATCATGGTAATAATACGACTATTTCACTCCATGTTAGCTGAATTCATTCCTTTTCTGAAACTAGAACACTCTCCTCAGAAAACTAATGATAATTCTATTTTATAAGTCAAATAATTTCTATACCTATGAGTGTTATATATAATTCCTTTAATATGAAATTCTTTATCACGTTCCAAATGTGTGTGGTCGAGACATTCAATTAAACATCTACAACATAGTAAAATCATAACTAGTTAATAAATCACCATTTTGCAGAGCATACCATCAATAGCTACAAGATAAAGGTGAATATTATAACATTTGTAAAAAATTCAAGAGAAAACCATATGTCAAATTTATGAGTGGTAGATTTCCACTCATTTGAGGCCTTTTCCGCTCAACAATTAGTGTCATCAATGCATATTTATGTCCTATCTGATGATATTTTGATGTTTTGCTGCTATGAAGGCTAAAGGACAAGGCAAGGATGAATACAAAAAAAAAAAGGTCAAAAACATTGAAAGGAGTATAAACTCTTAACTGGTGGTCGCCTAACCATAAGGGTGGATCGCCCAATAGGCCAGGCCTCACCCAATGTGACAGTGTTCACAATTAAAAATGTTCAAGGAATGTTGGTAGAATAAAAGGGAAACATCGATCCGCCAAAGTCATTGGGTGAGCTAAAAGTTCCATCACCAAAGGTGACAAATCTTTGAGTTAAAATGAAAGCTTAATGGGAGAACTGGGTTATAATTGGTGATCTGCTGAATTTGAAAGGCTGACTCAATTGAGTTCACCAACTAAAGTTCAAACGCCTAAAGCCTGAAGCAAAAGAAGGGTGAGCTAAAGAGCAAATGATGATCCACCGAACTTTTTAGGAGGGCTCGACAAAGGCTGGCAAACGGACCGGTTTTTGTCCGGTCCGGTCCAGTTTCGATCCGGTTCCCGTACCGGTAAGACCGGTACCGGTTGAACCGGTAAGGAACCGGTCTTATAGGTACCGGAATTGGTACCGAAACGGAACCCGAATTTTTATCCGGTTGATCCGGTTCAGTAAGAAACGGTTCCGGTTCGGTTCAACGGTCAATTTAATTTAATTTTTTTTTTTTTAATTTAAACGTTAAAGAGCCGTTGGGCCCTTTTAGCCGTTGGGCTGGGGCCCAAAACGGCTCCAAACAGCCCCCCACCCCACT
>JAJOOH010024664.1:0-11569 GCA_029582605.1 Solanum gracilifrons
AAAATTCATAATGTTCAAAACTTTCTCTTACCCTTCTATTGAAAAATCAAAAGTGGATTCTTAGTCACTTAGAATGCATTAGCGGTGAACTGCCATAGTTAATAGATTGAACTTTATAGGACAAGGCTAAAAAGCTCTGATTATAATGTAGCACGTTTTAATAGTGTGAAGAAAATGGACCTTAGGTCGAACACAACCTCAAAAGTTAACTTATGAGGTGAGCAATTCCACAACCATATAGAGTCCAAATCCCTCATCCACAATTGATGTGTGAATACTAACACCCCCTTTCACTCAGGCTTGCAACGGGAGCATGGTCAATGTAATATGGTGCCCAACATTAGGAAAATCAAGACATGTGTTGAGTTTGGCTTGATACCATGTAAAGAAAATGAACTTGGGCCTAACTTAACCTCAAAAGTCAACTCATAAATTGAGGATTGCACAAGGCCATATAAAGAGTCCAAATTCCTCATCCAGAATTGTTTGTTTCATTGATAATTTATCCAAAATATACTTGAATTTACTTAATGAAAGATCGTTATAAGTTGTTTTCTATATTCAATAACTTTTGTACTAAAATACAAAATCAATTTGGTGTTTTTATTCGTTCTTTCTGTAGTGATAATGCCTTAGAGTACTTATTCGCCTAGTTTAATTACTCTATTTTTAGATATTTGAATTATGTTTAGCTGAATGCTTGCACCCATAACCATAAATGGATTGTATCCCAAAGTCTTAAAATTTAGATCATAGAGGATCCGACCTCTAAATCCGCACTCGTATCGGACACCTCTACCCTAGTTCGAGCAACTTAGGTTATTTCACAACGAAAGTATTTCGTAAACATTCTTGAGACAGGACCTTGACCCATAACCATTAGTACTTTTATAGATCTGAATGCTCAACTCTAGTGAGGACAAGGGGAGCCTCGTAGTGATCCTGTGGGTGGCTGATCGGTATGTTGAATTATCTCTCATCGACTAGCTCTGACATTCCTTTTCCCGTGTGTGTATTAAGTCAGATTATAGATTCTCCCGTGATAGTCACTAAGATGCAATTGTTTGCATTTTGTGATATATAAAATGAGCCCCAGGCAAAGGACTATTATTCTAGGATCGAAGTCATGAATAGATTGTTGGATATACAAACACTGATTGGGAAGATAACCTTTTGATAGATGTTCTACGTCTACATATTGTCATTTAGTAGGATGAAATTGGTGTATTGGAAGAAGCAAAATGTGGTTGCTCGATTTGGTGTGGAAGCAAAATATCGAGCAGTGGCTATAAGAACTTGTGAGCTAGTTTGAATCAAACAGTTGTTCAGAGAATGAAACTTAAGAGATAGTCGGATGAAAGTTGTGCGATAATCAACCGACCCTTCATATTGCATGATTTGCATCAAATCACTATTGCAAGGATGAAGCACATTGAAATTGATTACTCTCAGGAGATGGTACAAAATTTGTGAAGTCAAATGATCAACTTGCAAATATTTCTACCAAGCCCCTTGGTTTTTTTTTTGAAACTAAGCCCCTCAGTTTTTTTTGTATTAGTTACATATGTAACAAGCTTCCTACATATGACTTATATGCATCAACTTGATGGAGAGTGTTAGATAGTAAGTGCATATAATCTGTGCTTAGTGTCCCACATTGGAAAATAAGTATTTAGATCGTGTGAAGTGTATATAAATAGGGCTCAATGTAAGAGACTTAAGTTATGCATTATAATAATTTTCTCTTGATCCTTCTTTTCTCATGAGAAGCTTTGGGAAAAGGTTTAAGGACCATAATATGTGGTTATATGTCAACCATGTTTTAAAGCTTTGTGGATACGGAAAAGGGCCAAAAATACCCCTGTACTATTCGAAAAGGTTTAAAAGTACCCCTCATCCACCTATTGGGCTAAAAATACCCCTCAATCAATCTTTTTGGTCCACTATAACCCTTTAAACTAGCAACCTTATATTTTTTAATGATTATTATTATTAATTATTATGTGGCGTCTTTCTATTGGATAAAGTTAAATTTCAACCCACCAAACTTTCTCCTACCCATCCGATGCATATTGACATCCCTTGACCCAAACCCAATTAAAAGATCCAGAAATAAAAAGGATTGAATCATCTCTTCTCCCCCTTTTCTTATTTTTCTTCATTACCTTTCTTGAAATTTAAAGCTCAAAAAAGTGCATCAAAATTGCTACCAGGTAGGCAAAGGTATTTCTTGTTAGAATCATGTTATATTTTTGTTGATTATCGATTTTTCCTTGCTTTAAAGGTAATGAAATTACTGAAAGATCTTGAGTAGGAATTGGAGAGATGAAATCAGTCCATATGCCAAGGATTTGCTGACTGATTACAGAGAAATAGCACAAGGGTGTGAAATTCATTTTGATGGAGACTTTAGATATGAAGTGCATGAAGGTGAAGACAAGCATAGGATATTAGGTTTAGGGGGGGAGAACAAATGATTCAAATCATTTTTATTTCTGGATCTTTTAATTAGGTTTGGGTCAAAGGATGTCAATATGGGTCGGGTGGGTAGGAGAAAGTTTGGTGGGTTGAAATTTAACTTTATCCAATCGAAATACGCCATGTAATAATTATTAATAATAATAATTAAAAAATATATTGTTGTTAGTTTAAAGGGTAATAGTGGACCAAAAAGGTTGACTGAGGAGTATTTTTAGCTCAATAGGTGGATGAGGGGTATTTTTAAACCTTTTTTAATAGTACAGGGGTATTTTTGACCCTTTTCCGTTGTGGATATTAAGTGTATATAGTGAAATGTGATTGGATATTCAAAAAGCTACAAACTCTGAATGTACCACTTAGAAGCGATTCAATACTCATAGCGTCGTTACTCCATTTGGGTACTTAGAGTCCATTGTTTGGTGCTAATGGATCACTTCCTTCTCAAGGAGAGATAATGCTTGTATGGTATTTTGGATTGATACTACTTCATGCCTCTCAAAAAAAGAAGGCAACTATGTCTGAGTTAAACTTGAAGATGGTAGTAACTTTGATACCAATTGCAACAATTAAGGCCCAATAGTCAAGGTATTGCCTATTTTGGTTCAACCTTTAGGGTCCTCACAACTTGTCTTCTTGGGTTTTAGTTTGAAAGGTGCCTCAATGGGTAAATCTTGAACTTTCTCTTTTTATGACCCCCAAACATTGATCTCCCATGCTAACGAGGGGATTTGCGTAAGCATGCTTCCCCACATACCGTCTTTCGAGTTCAACCACTAGTGGTTCATGTGTTGATAGCTCACCCCGCTCAAGTCTCGCTTAAGTTTTCCCCACCACCGTGCTAGGGGAAGTGTTAATTATGACGCCACATGTAACGGCCAGGCGCAATTGCCAAAATATTGTTTGCTCTTGCCCATCCTTTGGGTCCTCATGCTTTTGTCCCCAGGGCTTAACTCAAAAGTTGTCTTGTAGTTAAATTTGGAATTTGCCTAAGGCAAGCTTCACAACAAATCTCTTTTCAAGTTCAATTACCAACGATTTGTAGGCTATTGCACTAAGGTTGGGTGGTAACAAACAATACCTGACAATTAGGTATGTGGGCTGTTACATTCACCTCCTTAGGGACTTGGTGTTGTCGATTAGGTTTTCCCTACCATTGTACAAGAGGAGGTAGCCGTTCTAATATCCGTCGTCACTACATGACCTAACTACAAAAGCATTGTAGGCTCTGACTCAACCTTGGGGGCTTCACAGTTTTATTCTCTTGGGATCCGAAACTTTGACTCAAATATGAAATATTTCTTGAAAATATCTTACCTGTGCTTAGGAAAGTTCAAATATGAAATTTCATCGAAAATGTGGTTAAAATTGACCTTGAAATCCTCAATTTATCGAACTTCAACTTTATTGGGAAAATCTCAAATTTTCAAGTTTATACTCGGTTAATCAACTGAAAATAATCGAGAAATCATTAATTTTATGCCAAAATCAGTTTACCCATAACATAAGGAACCTAAATATAAATTTTTCATCAAAAACTGAGTTCAAATCGACAAAATCCCAATTCTTCCCCAAGAAATTCACGGATAAGGAAAGAAAATCAGATGAAGAAATCATGAGAGATTGTCAAAATGAGGATCAGATACTAACCCCCATATTAAATTGAGAAGAATGCAGCAAGAATCACTCCATTCTGAGTTCCAGAACTTCCAATATGCTCAAAACTCTAACCTTAACATTTTTCGCATCTCGTCTACTGGATAAAATCAAACCAAAAGCCTTGAGACCCAAAACCAACCGTACATCTAGACCAAAAACCATATTCCAGAGCTAATAACGATTTGAATTCCATTCTGAGCTTGTTATCACCAAATGTTGACTTTGGTCAACTATCTTAAGCTTTCAACTTTCAAAACACAAGAACTCTTCCAAAACTCATCTAAATTCCTCAGGACCTTAGCCAATGGTCCTATTAACCCAATAAGTCACGTTCCGAAGCTGATGGAACAGACATAATTCCATTCCGAGACTCAGAACTCCAAATGCTGACTAAAGCCAACCATTTCAACTTAGAATTTTCAGAACTCCAAAACTTTCAAAAACTCCATTTTTTTAATCCTGTTTCAAATTTAACCTCATAAACTGATCAAACATGACTCGGGGAAACTATCAGGAGGGGTAAAACAATAATTTTCACAAAAATTCCTAAAATGACCTTCAGAGTCATTACAATATACATGAAAGGATGTTGTCAAGGAACATCAAAGTAATAAAGCCTATGAAGTTGTTGATTCAAGATGAATTTATTCTTGCTGCAAAACCTTCAAAATGATGGAAGCTGACTTTTTTCCAAATTGACTTCACCTCGTACCTCTCTTGGAAGTTGCTGGAAAGACTCAAACCAAGTGGCATTGTTACATTGGAGTCCATAATTAGACTGTAAATCTGCTGGTTTGTTCCCCTTTCTGTAGCAATGAGTAATCTTGATCTCAAGGAGTTCATACTAACTTTAGGTCTATTTGGAAAACCACCTGGTATTGGAATTGGTGTAATTACTAGGGTAGTAATTACACAACCTAGTAACTACGCTGTCCTGTTTGTTTGCCACAGTGTAATTACAAGTGTACTGTTTGGTTGCACAAGAGTAATCATAAGGTTGTATTGAATTTTAAAAATAAAAATTAATTATTTAAAATTTAAAATTTATATTAGACAAATAAGGGCCTTTATAAATGATATTAAATTGAATATTTAAGATATGTCATGTTTTTTGAAAATATATTAATTGATAAACATATGTTCTTAACTAATATCATATATCATATATTTTATATATATATATATATATATATAAAAGAGAACCTTAGGCTCGCCTACGTGGTGCCACCACAAACCAAAATTCACTTTTGATTTATGTATTTTCAAAACTAGTCGTCCCCTTTCATGAAAAGTTGTGACATTTATGAAAAGTTGCAACTTTAATGAAGAGTTGCGACTTTAATGAAGAGTTGCGACTTTTATGAAAAGTTGTGACTTTTATGAAAGGTTGTGACCTTTCTGAAGGATTGCAACTTTTTCAAATAGTTGTAACATTTCCGATAAGGCACAATAAATATTTGTTCACACTACCATTTGTTGTCTATAAATAGAGAGATTTCCTCTCATTCTAAAACAACAAAAATTCTGAACCTCTTCTTCTTCTTCACAATTAAATATTTGTGTACTTTACTCATGTTGAGTGGCTCAGTGACACCATTGCTTATGTTACAGATCTTGGTATGTATTTTTATAGTCATTAATTTATGCTTATCTTATTAAGGATAAATGATAAGATTAATAATTTTCATTTTCCTTTACATTATTAATTTTTTATGTAAGATAATATAGTGTTTTAGTTTTAGTGGCCGATAGGTTTTAAGTATTATTTAATATATTCTGTGATATTAAATTCCCGTGCAAAGCGCGGGTAATATTACTAGTTATAAAAATAATTGATTAATATTTGTTGAAGTGCGTGATCGTCTCATTTAAAAGCTTAAGCTTTTAGAGAGAGCACACTTTTATTATTTGATTATATTCTCAACACTCCCCCTCACGTGTCGGCCTGATTCTTTTTCATGGGCCAAGCACGTGGAAATTCTCAGAACCCGTGCGTGCTCTAATACCATGTTGAAGTGTGCGACCATTTCATCTAAAAGCTTAAGCTTTTAGGAGAACTTTTATTATTTGATTATATTCTTAACAATATTTTTCAATTTTGTATATTTTAATTAAATTAATCACAAAAACTAAAAGTACAAAATTTCTAGCATAATGAAATGCATGTTTGGCAAAAAAATTAATATTATAAATATAATATCATAAAGTTATAAAACATTCAAAACAAAAAAATTTACATAATACTCTTGTGTCAAATTTCAACATAACATACATAAATTTGATTTAAAAGAAAAGGAAAACATAAGTCCATAACTTTATTCAACAATGAATTCTACTTTAATTTAAAACTTAGAATACTAACAAAATGATACTAATGATTTTTTTTTAAGATAATACGAATAATTGTATGGAATCACATGAAGTAAAGGTCGAGAATGAGAAGGAAATGAAATATAAATAATATGAAATAAAAATATAAATTTTTAGAAAACATTAGAATGATAAAAATTAAAAAGAATTTAAAATAAAAAAATAAAAAATACATTAAAACGAAAAAAATTAAAATAGAAATAAAAAGAATAAATTAAAAAGTAAACAGTTTGTAATTACACCATGTAATTATCAGCAATTCACAGCCTCCCCATGTGAAACAGGGCAAACAATGTAATTATACCCAATTACACCAAATCCAATTACCAGGGTGACTTTCCAAACAGTCCCTTAATGTCTCTGATGTCATCTTGCATCCTCCATGGAGTTTTGGTATCCTTGGTTAGCCAGTTAATCAAAAGTAGAGTCACTCTCAATTTCCGGTTTCCTGATTCCTTTGTTAATGCACTTCTCTCCTTTAAACACAATTTGTGAACTATTAGCAAGTGTAACTGTAGAGAGGTTTAGGGAAAGAACAAGATTAGAGAAAATAATTCTTATCACCAGAAACAAGGTCAGATGTACCATAACCAAGTATCTATAACAAGCTGGTGAAGGCTTGATTAGACAAGTAAATGAATTACCAGTTTGTGAGGTGCTAAATGGAAATGATTACTATTTTGAATCTACATTGCTGGTAATCATTGTAATTTGACTCGGAATAGGTCAGTTGGCTTTCTATATATCCACCGATCGAGCCACATAAGTCGCAGGGTAGTTGTTAGGTGGAGAGGGTCGATTATGTAGTTTTCATCAAAGTTTCTGGAGTATGGCCTGGCTTGTTACAGTGGCTGTATAAGGATTCAAGCATTTACTTTTCCCTTTTTGATAGCTATTTTGTACATTTATCATAGCTACAACATCTTCATTAGTATCAATTGTATGTAAAGAGATGTGCAATAACCGGTCTGGGAGGTCTTAGAGCCATGGGACTTGCTAAGAAAGTACAAGATTTACAATAACTAAGGTTGTAAATCAACGAAGATTTCTGGTAGAATGCTAAGATAAAATCAAACCAATCCCTGATTAAAAAAATGCTTATATCTTAGCATTCTACCAGAAATGTGGAGTACAAATCAACGAAGATTTCATGAACACCATCAATTATTTTTTTAGCAAGAAAAACTTTCTAGAAGTTTTTTTTTTTTTTTGGATAATATTGATAGAAGCTTCAGTATTTCATATGTATGCATTGATTCATTAGAATTGATACATAAGAATTTGGAGAGCATGTAATCATACCTAAGCTATTGATCGGAACATTAAGAAGCAAGGAAATATCTGGGATACAAATCCCTTTTATGAAAATAACACAAATTATTGATGCAGTTTATAGTGCTAATGCCGGAGAAAAGAGGCACACCAGCTTTACTATATAAATTAGAATTGGAGAAAACCTGTGTCATTTTTTGTTTCAATCTGATGAGAGATTTTATCTTTGGCGAAAAAATGGATAAATTGGGTAAAGCTATACATTTCCACTGCCCAATTCTGTGCACTTATAAATGGGAACCATGAAGTTTTCTGCTTCATAAGAATAGTTTTAAATAGGTTGTTCTGTATCCTGTTTTCTGTTCCTGTACTAGTGAATATGCCCATGCTTTGCGCGGTCTTAAAATACCTGTTAGACTTGATGAAATAATATTTTCCTAATATCAGAATATTAGAAAAGTCTTCTAATCCAAATAGATTATTTTATTTAACAAATAGCATTGCATTTTATTCATCTCCAATAATTAGCTTTTAATAATAACTAATAAACCGATTAGAATTCAGGTTTTAATCCTTTTTGCTGTTAACATCAAGATATATTTTTTCCTCTAATTTTTCATCACTCAATAATTTTAGTCTTCTAGAGCTACTTAGGTTTTTGTGTATTCTGTCAAAGTGAAACTATATTTTTATTTTTCTTAAGAAACATCTACAAAAAGAAAAGAATATCTCAAGAAAAGCTCATCTTTATATGGGCATATTTGTAATAAATTTTAAAACATGATTTTTCCTTTGTACAATTAGTATAGATATACAAGTATTTACCATTTTTTGCCTTCAATAGAGTTGCATATTAATGTTTTTGTAATTTTCTCATTTTATTAATTCTAAAAGAAAAGTAAAAGGCAAACAATAACTACTAGAAAACAACATAAAAGGGGTGGGGGTGGGGGGCGCATACTGAATCCATCAATTTCAAATTTTACACAGAAAATTGTATGATCATTGTTTCTCTATCATTAGGAAAGTGATAAAGGAAAAAAGAGAAAAAAAACTAAAGATATAGGGAAAGGAAAATAAAAACAAACACAAATTTATGCAGAGCAAAGACCAAATTATCATGCTCTACAATTCTCACTATGGAAAACATCATCCACATCATAAATAATATTCTTCTTCCAAAACACTTCCCGTTTCCCTCTCTTCTTGACTAAATTGTTTTCAGTATTTGTGAGTTATTTGAATCAAAATTTATCGAGTTACTTTTTGTATTTTTTTTTACTAAGGTATGTTTAATGGTGCGGAAAAATTGAGAGGAAAAGGATCATAATTTGTTCAGTTGAATGTAGAATGTATATATAATAAAAATCTTTTAATCAAACCAATAAGCTAACTTTATCCTATCATGCATTCAGATTAAATATAGGGAAATGGGTCAAATATGCCCCTGAACTATGTGAGATGGAGCAAATTGGGCAGGAGCAGATTTGCCCTACGTTAATAGTTGGGGGTCAAATATGGCCTCGCTGTTACTAAAATGGGCTAAATTTGCCCTTGTTTTCTAGTGGTGGAAGTTTAGCATCCGCTGATGTCACATGTCCCGCAATCAAGGATTAACTTTTTTAAACGGAGGGTAAATTTGAACTTCGCAAAGTTCAAGGGAAAATTTGACCCTTCTCTCTAATTTCTTTATCCTCCCCTCTCCCCACTACTACATCTTTCGCCAATCAACATTTATTTCTTCTTCCTTCCTCCTTTGAATCCTATACAACTGCATTAAAATAGTATTCTGTGTTGCATTCAAGTTGTTTAGCGCATTCCCTCCAAGTGCTTGCGATGTAGGTGGCGGGGAGAGAGAAAGATCAGGGTAAGAAAAGATGGTTGTGGAGAGAGGCAAGAAAGCAAGAAAAAAGGGTGATTTGTTGTAGAGGTGGTGGCGGGGACGGAGAAAGGAGGAACCAAAAGAAATTTTAAAACTCAAAATTAGGGTTAAGGTTCAAATTTTCCCCTGAATTATGCGAAGGATGAAATTTGGCCTTTGTGTTTTAAAAATAATCCTTAATTGTGCAACATGTGGCGTTTCCAGGTTCTAAGCTTCCTCCCCTTCTTTTAAAGCAACAATTTTAGCTTATTTTAGTCATGGTGAGGGTATATTTGACCCTAACTATGAACACAGGACAAATATGTTCCAATTCGCATAGTTCAGGATTCAATTCTTGCTTTAGTACAAAAATAAATTAGGATATTTCATCTTGAGAACTATAAGTTGCCCACTGAATAATTCATGATTTTACCTTGTTTCTTTGCTAGGTTAACATGTCAATAAAACTTCTATCCATCTAGGATAGTTAACAGATCTGATTCATACATTATCGAACTCCTTTCTAAGGTACAAACTTTCTACGAACTTTCAAGTACAATCCTATATAGGTATATGGATCAATGGACAATATCAACACGTTAACAATACTTCTACTTCTAGGGACAAAGGTGTTACAAGAATGATAACTGTCAATTAGAAAGCTAAATTGTAAGTCAGGTTGTGCACACTTTTAGGACTGCAAGAAGGTTAAGATAATCTCGTTTCCTGACTCTGGTTTCTCTTTTTAATCAGCGAGTGCAGTGCCTGAAGAAGAAGTTTTACTTCCACTTTCAAGATTACGTAGACTTGATTATCTGGAAGGTAGTGCTTTAACTTCAGTTTTCGTATTTTTTATGACCCAGATGCTCTGCTTTTCCATAAAAACTGGACATATTCAGTTGCATCTGGTACCTACTGTACATTTCCAGGGCGTGATTCATTTTCTGAATCATTGAACATCTTGCTACTTCTTGACTGCAATATGAGCAGGTGCAATTTTTGGACCGACATCACCTGTTGATCAAGTTTGGCAGTGTTGATGGTGGGGTGAGATTTCCTTTTTTTGCTCTATGATTTTTGTATTGTGGTCTGATAATTTATTCTAATCGTCCATTATGTGATTCTGGTGAGTTCACTTGATATAAGAACTTTGTGGAAACAATAAGTGTGATGTTGGAATGGTACCCCAAAAATAAAAGTAAGAATTGGGGTTCAAAGTTGTTAATATGATGATTCTTTTGTTTAAAAAATGCACACAAGAGCAGTATCCAACTCCTTTGTTGCATAACTCTTATCTTAAAACGCATGGCACTAAGTCATTCAACTTGTCTCAGTGGGTATAGCTTGACCAGTAGTTATAGAGTAGATGCATCAAACTCTTTGGATATTTGCTTTATTTGTAGTACATACATATTGCTGGTCTGGATCATTATATTTTACCCGTATGAAATCAATTAATATTATTACGGTTTAGCGTAGTTTAGTTTGTAATTGAAGCCCCTTTTTCTCATTCAATAAGAGGAGCTACTTTTGAGTTCAACTGTAACTATATATATAAGATCATCTTGCCCTCTAAATTTGTTTAGAATTTCTTTTTGATGCAAGCCAATATAAGTTGTCACGACAACATATTACCAAAGTGCTAGTCCAATTAATGTTGCGCAGCCGTATATAGAATTTGTTTATTTCTGTTATTTTTGTGGCATGATATCTCTTGTACTATTTAGTTTGAAGCTTTTGCGCTCTATGGGAATAGCCTGACACCCATGCATGCTGAATATTTTTGAATCTGCAGGTATCTCGAAATGCTGACAGCCATCCTTCTTTTTTTGCTGTTTACAATATGGAGACTACTGAAATTGTTGCATTCTATCAGGTATATCTGAGGCTTAATGCAAGTGTTGTACTTCCTGTCATGCAATGTCTATC
>JAJOOH010024665.1:0-10039 GCA_029582605.1 Solanum gracilifrons
TTCATCATAACTTACCATATTCATAATGATCATACATAACATAGCTTCAACATACATAAGTCATAATCATCAAAATCATAAGAGAACACTACTACAACCATCTCTTAGGATCCCACAAGTGCAATGTGCAAGATAAGTCCCATACCCTCCCTTACACTATGTAGAAACCCTCGAGAAAGCCCTAGTTAGAGTTCACACATTTCATACCTTCATTTACTTTTACATTAGGGAAATATTGCAATAACCGACATAGACCATGAGAGCTACATGGAATCCAGTGTTCTACTCCCACACCGAAAAGAGAGGGTTAACACTTACCTAAGGTGTAACCATTCGTACATAGCTATCCAGGTGGATCCACTAAGCTAGAGTCCTATCTGGGCACATAGTTAAGGGTCAAGGAGATTGCTTCTAGAAACCCTAATTTACTAAACGTGGGGGTTTCCATCTCATGAGACAACACATACCGTAGGTAATTCGGACTTGCTAAACGTGAGAAAACCTATGTGGGGAGCCGAACTTACTAAACGTGAGACCCTCATCTCATTTAAATGCCCTTTCGGTGCTAAGCATGTGATTCCCTTTTGTAATGATCTTTAGTCATCACATAGGTTCACATTAGCCTTTACTAGACTCTTATGTAGACATCTTCTCATAATAGCTCATATGTGTCCATAAGTGAATAACAATCCTTTCACTTTAGAAACACTTAGCAAGTGAGTAAACCTTTCACTTTACTTTACATTACACTACAATCATGAGAACTATCTTTCAATCATGTAGCAATCATACCATAATATACATACATACTTCATAGCTAATTCAAATGGAGAGGGTTAAGGATGAGGAAACAAGGTCATCAACACCACAATAACACATTAGATATAACATCATTACAATCTAACTAATTCACCTTTCATACTTGAGTTCAAAGAAGAACAAACCTTCATACCTTTTTGCGCTTCATGGGACATCCATACTTCAATTACCAAGAAATTCATAACCAATACATTAGACAAGGTAATTCATGAAGTAATAACATAATCGACATCAATATAAGCAATTGACATATCCCATTCATAGCCTTCAAGGCTTCATTCAAAGACTCAACCCTAATTTCATAGAAATTATACATAACCTGGGGTAGAATCATCACACAAACATGAATTACATAACATCACATTCAATTCATAGCCTTCAACCAATATCCAACACAACTAGGGTTAGAATTAGGAAAAGAAGGAGAAACATGGGTCTCACGGGGAATTCCTCAAGAAACCATCAATACAACATCAATTCATCCATAATTGTTCATATAACATCAATCAAAGTTAGTTTATAACATCAATTTCACTTTAGAAAAAAGACCCACGTTTTTGGATTAAAACCTAGAAATTGTAGATTTTGAAATTTATCTTGAAGGGGCCTCTTGGGGAAAGGAATCCCTAGAGGGATAAGCAACCATATCTTATAGATGAATTAACCACGAAAATCCAAGTTGAAACCCTCGAGAGTTGGTCTTCTTCTTGAAGTTCTAATCTTCTTCACTGGAGTTCTTGAGAAGAGAGAGAGAGAGTAGGGAGAAGAAGGAACTTTATGTTTAGATCTTTGGGGTTTTGTGTTTGAGTGATAAAAGTGAGGTAAATTGACTTAAAAATCATTATATACATGTCCCGTAAAGTACCCTAAATACCCCTCACTTAAATGGATTCTTTAATGAAGTGAAATAGATTTCTGAATTTCTGCATTTTCGTCGCGGACTTGTTGTTCCTTGAAGATATTTGGAATTAAATTTCGAGACAGTAGAGTCCGCGACACGACCGCATCGCGCACTGGATTTTTTCTCCTTGGGGGAGCAAGTGCGCGACGTGCAGCTATTCCCTCCAATTGCAATCTGCAAGCTGCCTTGGCAGCTTGCTTGACTAAGGTTGGGGTCCTCCTTGGGGCCCCTTAGGGTGGCCCCGGGGAGTCGTATTCGAACATTTTGTCCCTAGGAACATATATTTACCTATTTTAAACCTTTTCACCAGATTATACCATCATACGACACTCCCAAACCTGCCCAAAACCTAAGGACACACTAGAACACATTCTTCTCTAGTTTCCGGACGTCGTGGTCGTTTCTTGAAGTTTAGACTTTTACTCTACCAAACAAAGTCAATTACATTAGTTTAGGTTTATAAACATCATTTTAACTATTTTTAAGTCATTATTCATAAGGTGAGGCTCTAACTTAAGTCATAGAATTTCCGGGGTGTTACAAAAACATGCTCTCATTCAATTAAGCCTAGACCCATAAGACCCATGCTCCCAGGATACTCATACTTCTCCCGGTTTGGCCAAATTTGGCCATTTGATGAGTTTTGCCCTTAAGAATGACGTCAACCGCTCTATCATTGGGTAAAGAATGTCATTTGGCACAAATGCGAGTTACTTAAACCTCACCCGACTAGACCCAACAACAAATAAACACCACCCAATAATATTGATCAATTTTAAGTATGAAAATTTTGGGAAATCAACAATATAGCATTTTAGGCAAGATATTTTAATTAAAATAGACACACATGCACACAAGCACAAAAACAATAAAGTCAGAGGGGCCCAACATATATCACTAGGATAAAATCAATTGCAAATGAGTATAACCGCAAAATATGAATTCAAGGTTTGGGAAACCAAATTTGTATGCCAAATAAATTAGTTGAAATGCTGGGCGGCAAAGATATCCACTCCGAACACACAATCGACGACTAATACATGATAAAAACACAAAAATACGGGAAAAACTATTTTGAGTGTGAGTTTGGAAAGTTGAAAAGTGAGGGAATGTGAAAACTTTTGAACTTTTGGCCTTTAAAAACCATCCAGTTCTCGCCCATTCAGCGACATAAGTTTTGCTCGCCGAGTGGGCAGTTACCTCACTGAGTTTTACATGACCTCCAGTTGATGTGGGGGTCCAAACAACGGACTAAGTCGTGATCGCCGACTTGTTCGGCGACACGTCGATTTGCTCCTGGGACCGCCGAGTTTTACAGACTCAATTTTCAAAATTCCTTAAGTCCAACGGTGGTCCAAGTCAGGCTCGCCGACCTCTTCGGCGAGTCACCGACTGGACTTTTTGCTCGCCAATCTGAACTTTTCAAACACATTCCACACTTTAACCTGCACAATCAACACACCATTATTTCAAAATAAAAAAGAAAGCAAATAAAACTTGGGTTGCCTCCCAAGCAGTGCCTTAGTTAATGTCATGGCACGATACAAGTCCTCTCTCAAACTTCATTCTTGGGGTTGGCCATAGTATCACCAGGCAACCCCTCTTGTTGCCTCGGGTTCAAATGAGACAAAATATGACCCATCTGAGACAGAATGAGAGGTAACCGTCTGGCTAAGGGTCGACACATCTTCTTTCATCTTTTTAAAAATCTTGTCTGACCCCTCAACCCTGTTGAGAATACAAGGCAGCATATCCTCAAACCGACCACCCTCACAATCCTTTGGCTTTTAGCGCCTAATCTAAGGCTCAAACTATCAGACTCAAGTCTGCTACTCCAGTCTACAAGGAGCTAAGTCATCCGAACGACGTCGGCAGAAAGTCAAGGCTATCCAACCCACATGGGTCATAAGTTTAAGGCAATGCTAGCTTAACCTAGACTAAGGACATCATACTTACGATTAAGGATGAACAAGGCACACAAAACATAGCATACAAGCATACAATAGCATTTAGCACATAAGCATGCAACTCTACTAAACCAGTTAACATGATACTATACCCGAAATATGACCAGTCAATCCGAACATGAGGTATCTAATCAAAGTAAGGTAGGAAACGGGTACCCACCCCCAATTCGCTCTAATCAACATGATTTTACACAATTAAGCTCAATCTAAAAGAAAGGAAGTCGTAGCCTACCTTAAGGCCGATCGTGCGCGCTCCAAATCACTTTGCTGAAGCTTTTCCTTCCCGAACGACCTTTGAACGTTGTCACTCTATCAAATATAGGATCACAACGTTAGTATAGTCGTTTAGACATAGAAATCACAACAAACGGAGACGGGTCAATTTTGGAATCAAAATGGGAATCATGGGACTCGCACCGAACTGTCTGAATTTGACTCCGTCAAGACACCCTAAATAGCACCCAAAACTTGTGTTCCAAAATGAAACACAATTCGAGGCTCAAAACGCAGCACAGCCCAACATGCAAGGAAAATCACATTTTAATCAACTTAAAAGAGAACAGCAGCAGTCTAAACTCAAAATTAACAAGAATCGAGAGGTGCCCAGCAGTCTTTGAACACTCTACAACGAAGCCACGACTATTCTCAACAAGTGGGACTTTGAATCACCCAAAACCGAGCTAAAATGAAAGAGATATGACCAAAATAAGAATGCCAAAAACAAAAGCTCAAAAAAGGGTACAACAATCAGGTTTATCGCAGATTTACCTCGAACTACGCACACCTGACAACTCCCGAATACTCTACAGCGAAGCCACCGAAAATATGAAGCTCCCGCACTTCGAATCGCCTAATTTGGTTGAGAGATGAAAGAGTTATAAGGTTTTTAAGTTTGGAAAATGTTGCATACATTTCTGCATTATAGCAGATTTTTCTGCATTAACTTTCCAAAAACTTAAAACTCCGACGGGGTGCTCCGATCTCGTTCGGAACCCCGTGCACACAAACGAGATATGCAATCATACCATATTTGATATTCTGGACTCAAAGGCGCAGTCGAAATTTCCATACGAGGTCATCTTGACAAAAAGTGAGTCCCATACCCAAATGTCATTTTAAGTCAAAAATCACAAAAGGGCTCGAAAAAATATCGGAAACCTCGGGACACAAAAGAAGGGTTAATCTAAACCAAACTCGACATCCCGGAGCTAACCGCTCTAACAGAATTATCATCCGAGCGCTTTTACTCAGAATGTTGACTAAAGTCAAACTTAGGCTTAAACTTAAAGTTAAAACGCCTAATCACACTGACTCACACTGAAAACCTCGGGAGTCATGCTGACCATGCTACTAACCTAAAATGACCCTTCTAAAGCTGATGGAATCGTTAAAATTGGATTTTGATATCATCTTTTTGAAATTTTGATCGAAAATGATCGTTCAAGGTTCATAAGCTCCAAAAAGGCTAAAACTAGTACAATAAACAAACAAACGACCAGGTGACCGAACTGTCAGTCTCAGCAAGTCATAAATGACTTGGTGTCACTACAGGAATGTTCTAAATGACACACAGAAGGCAAAACTCAAAAATGACCCGGAAGGTCATTACAATCCCGTCGGAGTTTTAAGTTTTTGGAAAGTTAATGTAGAAAAATATGTTATAAATACAGAAATATTAGCAACATTTTCCAAACTTAAAAACCTTATAACTCTCTCATCTATCAATCGAATTAGGTGATTCAAAGTGCGGGAGCTTCGTATTTTTGGTGGCTTTGCTGAAGAGTATTCGGGAGTTGTCGGGTGCATGTAGTTCAAGGTAATTCCGTAATAAACCTAACTGATGTACCCTTTTTCGAGGTTTTGTTTTTGGCATTCTTGTTTTGGTCATATCTCTTTCATTTTAGCTCGGTTTTGGGTGATTCGAAGTCCCACGTATTGAGAATGGTCGTTGCTTCGTCGTAGAGTGTTCAAGGAGTGCTGGGCACCTTTTGATTCTCATTAATTCTGAGTTTAGATTGATTATGTTCTCTTTTAAGTTGATTAAAATGTGATTTTCCTTGCATGTTGAGTTTCGCTGCGTTTTGAGCCTCGAATTGTGTTCCAATTTGGAACACAAGTTTGGGGTGCTATTTAGGGTCTCTTGACGGAGTCAAATTCAGATAGTTCAGTGCAGGTCCGACGATTCCCGTTTTGATTCCAAAATTGACCCGTCTCCGTTTGTTGTGATTTTGGTGTCTAAATGACCGTACTTACGTTGTGATCCTATATTTGATAGAGTGACAACGTTCAAAGGTCGTTCGGGAAGGAAAAGCTTCAACAAAGTGATTTGGAGTGCGCGATTGGCCTTAAGGTAGGCTACGGCTTCCTTTCTTTTAGATTGAGCTTAATTGTGTAAAAGCATCTCGATTGGAGTGAATTGGGGGTGGCTACCAGATTCCTACCTTACTTTGATTAGATACCTCATGTTAGGATCGACTGGTCATATTTTGGGTATAGCATCATGTTAACCGGTTTAGTAGAGTTGCATGTTTATGTGCTAAATGTTATTGTATGCTTGTATGCTATGTGTTGTATGCCTTGTTCATCCTTAATCGTAAGCATGATGTCCTTAGTCTAGGTTAGGCTAGCGTTGCCTTAGACTTATGACCCGTGTGGGCTGGATAGCCTTGACTTTCTGCTAATGTCATTCGGATGACTTAGCTCCTTGTAGACTGGAGTAACAGAATTGAGTCTGATAGTTAGAGCCTTAGATTAGGTGTTATTGTTTCCTGTTGCACTTCTGTATCTTCTCCCTCTCATTTTGCGGTTCCAACGCATTCTCGAAGGTTCGGCTTATCACAAGAGGCATGGGATTGAGGTAGTATAGGCTTGGAGTCTTTTCTGTGATTTCTTAGAGTGGACGGCGTTTCACGATGGTTGTTGTTGGATTGGATCCTATTGGAGATACCATCACCCCCGAGGTCATTATTTCTTGCTGGGCTGGGAGCGTATCGCTGGCTGGGTAAACTCGGTGATATCGACGATTGCCCCCGGACCTCTCTTTCTAGCTGGGCTGGGAGTGTGTTGTTGGCTGGGTGTCCCCGGGTCGCTCTTTCTAGCTGGGATGAGAGTTGACTGTATGGTAGGATGACTCGCGATATCTACCTCACTCACGGGTCCCTCTTTCTAGTTGGGCTGGGAATGGACTGTTTGGTTGGGTGCCCCCTAGGGTCACTCTTTCTAGCTGGGCTGGGAGTGAACTGCTGGTTGGGTGGAGTCTGATGGATTATCTTGGTTACTTTGGGCTGGGAGCCCGATTTTCCTCTTTCTTAATAGACTTAGCTATTTTGTGTACCTGTTGGGCTTATGGAGGTTCGTTCAGGTTTAACTTAAACTTACGCACGAGTGTACCTTTTGGGCTTATGGGGGTCCAACTAGGTTTAGTTTAGTTGTACTTAGTTTATTTTTGGTATGCTCGTGTGCTTTCTTTTCATATCCGTTTTGACCTCTTTGTGTCTAGATTCTATCATTTCTTATTGTTTATACCCTTTTTGCTCAGTCAATCTGTGATGCCTACTGAGTACATGTTATTTTGGTACTCATGCTACGCTCTGCATCTATTTCATGATGTAGGTCCCAGTATCAGTTACCAGCGGTGATTAGTTCCAGTCTTCTTTTGCAGCTGTTAGTCGGAGACGAGGGCGAGCACTTCGTATTTTGGGTTTGTTTTGTCTCCTTCTTTTGTTATCTAGTCTTGTTGCTTTTGAGAAACGCTATATTGTGGTCCACTTTTGGGACTTGTACTCTTTATTAGATAGCTCTGTACTAGTGACTTCCAGGTTCTGGGAGGGAATTCTGTATATATTTATTTTGGTTTGTTTCTGCCTTGTTGTCCGTGTTCAGATTATTATTTTCGCTACTTTCTGTCCTTACGCTCATTACTTGATGTTTTGGGTTACGGGTTGGCTTACCTACTGGTAGGGTATAGTAGGTGCCGTCATAACTCGAGAAATCGGGTCGCGACACCCTTATTTACCGAATCAAGGCTTCGCTAAAAATATTGCAGCAAAACGTTGTCGGGCAAACCATGAGTTGGGTATTGTAGCACCAACTTCTTGAATCGCAGTCAGGTCTCATGAATTGGCTCACCCTCCAAACGCTTGAAGCTTTGGATGTTTTCCCAAAGAGTCATCATCTTTGAAGGAGGGAAAAATCGCACTTGAAATGCGGTGACAAGCTCTTCCCACGAAGGGATTGATTCTCTTAGCAATTCAGCAAACCATTTACATGTTTCTCCCATTAAAGAAAACAGGAACAACCTCAACCGGATCGACTCTTGGGATATGTTCTTGAAGGAGAACGAACCGCAAACATCAACAAAGTTTCTAATATGCTCATGGGGATCCTCATGAACCAGCCCACCAAACAACTCTTTCAATTGCAAGAGCTGCAACATAGTACTTGTAAAATGAAAACAACGTTCCCTTCAGCCAGAGGCAAGCGAATGGTACCAATTCCAACCATTAGATGAGGGTCATTAGCATTAGGCTCATTGACATCGTTGAGGTTGCCGATGTCATCTTGGTGGCCCACTTGGCTACCATTGCTCCCGTTTACACTCATACTCGTTGTTTCAAAACATAAACAAACAAATCAGAACTAAAAGTAAGTAGATTCGACTATAACTAAAAGAAAAAAATTCAACTTAACTAAAGAATCTTAACCAACACCACTCCCCGGCAGCGGCGCCATTTTGATTAATAACGTTTCAAAGACACTTTATCCAATTCTAAGCATCAACAGTCATTAATCAGTATAATAACCCAACTAAATAAGTTGGGGTTGAATCCCACAGGGAGTGGTACGTGTTTAAGATTCAAGAGTAAAGTGTGAATATGTTCATTTCAGCCATAGGAATAGACATTTACGAATAAAAACATAATGTAAATCAGGGGGTGACACGAATGTCAAATAAGGGGGGTTTTGGTTTTCAATTATCAACTACATCAGCAGCAAATAACACAAAGATAACAATAATGAGACGGGTTCTTGGGATGTGATTTGATTATAGGCTAATGTAGACAAATGGGTAATTGCAACTGTTATAAAATAGTTGTAAATCACTGCATAGGCTAAACAATAAAGGAGGTAGACTTTCCCTCAAACAATTTACCACAAATCAAGTTGATTTCTCTGGAACATCGCCAAGCATGCAAAATAAGAACAGCCTAAGCCTTTGTCCATTCACTCTCTCGAGATAAATGTGTGGAAAATAGTTTAGGATTCACTCTCTTGAGTTGAACCCATGACAACCCAATACCCATAGACCATCAATCAATAGACTTGGTTTTAAAACCTCTCTCTCGAGTAAGCCAAAAATATGAAGGTAGAATTGCATTTGCAACAACAATTCTTTAAATTAAACCATAATTATTGATTGAAATCACTTCTAAACAGCATTTAAACTAACAATTAGCAATACCCATAAGCTAAATCAGCCCATAATCACATAATCACACCCCAAGAATTGGGGTTTTAGATAAACATCATAAAAAGATTAAAAAAAAATTGTTACCAAATTGTGTTTCCATCAACTGGGTAAGATTAATTTCGTCTTTACAAAGGTCCAAATTGAAGAATCCCAAAGACCCACCTCCAATTTTTCAAAAATGGAAAACTTCAATTCTTCAAAGCTAAGGAAAACTTGCCTCATAGAGTTCAAACTGAAAATTCTAATAATCAAAAATATTATAAAAAAGATCCTATATTAAATGTTCAAAAACATATTTATAGTCGCCAAAAATATGTTGTGAAGGGTCATTCAGCATAGTAAGTCAGGTTCATCGATCAACTCGGTGATTCGTCCTTTGGTCCATTCCACCGCCTTCTTGCATTGTTGTCACGACCCGGGAGCACCCCCAAGTCGTAACAAGGCGTACTCGACCCCGAAGGGGTCTTATACAAGCCACATAGTCATTCATTGCATTCAATAATGAAAATAGTGCGGAATAATAAAAAAACTTATTTACATCCACACATTTAAACTTCTTAAAACAACTTTAAAAACACACAGCGGAAGTCTAAGTCTCGCATGGCCATCTTAGACACAAACAAAAACATAAGTAGGGACACGGCCCTTTACAATCAAAACAAAACTAAAAGTGTCTATTACATGAACAAAAGAACTTAAAAGTCTTGTCCTCGAATCCATGAGGACATACCAATTCTTGGAGGAAAGCAATCCAACACTTCAAACTAGCTAAGAGGGATCGCTTGCCGGAACCTACACTTGTAGTAAAAACATGAAGAATATGGGTTAGTACACAAAAATGTACTAAGTATGATGACCATGCAAAACATGCTTTAAAAGGGA